>JAPYXV010000607.1:0-14971 GCA_028533065.1 Trachops cirrhosus | reverse complement strand
TTCAGGGGAATTTCAGGGGAGAAGGGAAGGGTTTACAGGAACAAATATAGAGGACATGTTGACAAAACTAGGGGGGGGTGGAAATGGGAGGGAGGAGGGGAGGGATGGGTGGGTGGGCTGGAATGGGAATAAAGGATAGAAACTGTACTGAATGAACTAAAATAAAAAATTAAAAAAAACTATTCAAAATGACTTGGTAAATTGAGAAAAGGAGAAGCCACAGGATAAAAACCTACATATCCACACTATATGTGGGTCAGATAAATAGGAATTTAGCACAAGTGTTTAAGAATAAGTGATCAAAGAAAAAGGGAGAAAGAACGGAAGCTGATGAAAAGAAAGGAGTTTCAAGAATAAGGTAAACAACAGTGAAAATACCTAAAAAATGTTAAATAATGCATAAGTGATGACAAATACTACATATTATATGCTTATAATGAACCACAGACTAGAAAAGGCCTTTCTATCTAATATTTTATTTAACCTTAAAACAGTCTATGATATACCTATCATTATCTCTAAATTTTAGATCAGGAAATTGAAGTTCATAGAGTATAGATAAATTTCTTAAGGTCACATGAGTAATAAGCACCACAATGCAGGCTCAAATTATAGTCTATGTATTTTTGAAGCCCAGCATATGCCTCAAAATGAGGTGTTAGTTAACAATTAAAAGAAGACTCAGGCAAGAGTGTTATAAATAAAATAATGTGGGTTAAATATTGATAACATTTTATTATTTTCAAGCAAATATCTCTTGTGTTTACTAAGGTCTGCAACATAAGATAAATTCTGGGGATGTAGTAATAAGCCCTACCTTTATACATATTACAGAAGCTTTTATCTAAGGTGAATCAAAACAGTATATCATGCGAATGGTTATTTTACTGCAATTATGGTCTTTTCTGTCTTAAAATGAAAAGTACAGTGCTCATGGAGAATAGAGACGGCTTTAAATCTGAATGAGGAAGAAGCAGTAAAATAAAGCTTAAACTCCAGGTTTTCTCTTTTGAGTCTTGAAGTTAATGGAAGAGAAGTTATGTTTTATATCACTAAAGAAAATCCATGAGAACAGGAGAGTTCTAGAAACATTATTAGTTACTTTAGGGTAGGTCCCAATGAAGTAAGAAAGATTGAAGGAGTAGGAGAGAAGTAGTAAGTTGGAAATTTGTGGGGGTACTCATTGGAAAGTCTAGTCTTGAATGAATGGGAACCATTCTGCTGTGAATGCAGAAAAGAAAATTAGAACCCCTACAGATGCAGATATGGTGGTATTTGGGGGACTAGGAACTTAGCTCATCTGATACTTTCTGCTTTTGCCTGTCATCTGATGAATGTTAAGAGTATAGTGATGTTAAATAGGAAAGCTGAAAATAAAGAAAGTTTTAAAATTTCACTAAGGGAAAGGGGACAAGGAACCAAGAATAAGTGATATGATTGTTGAGTGGAATTTTGATGACATGAATCCAGTTCTGTTGTACTTGAATTAGCTCCCAGAGGTATAAAGGAGCAGTAACTGATGTTTCTTTTGCATTTAGCTGTTCATTACATGTCTTCCATCACCTGTCTCCTGGAAGGATCTGAATTGTACATGCACCAAGATAAAAAGGATGGCAGATAATGTTTCAAAATTTTATAATTTGACCTGTGAGTTAATCTGTCCCTTCTATCTTGTCAATAATGAAGGAATATCTGGTATACTAATTTTGAATATGTTTCTGTGACAATCACCTGTGTAAAAGGAGTCCCTTAGAATTAAGAACACAGGAGTTAGAAATTCAGAAGCTTTGCTATATTTCTCTGCCTTTCCTTTCACATTACTGTCCCTTGATTTTCTAAGGCACTAAAGTATAAACACAAAATCAAATCGCGGTCAAGGGTATTACCCTGTGTGATATAAAATAAAGTGCCCCTGTGGAGCCAAGAAAACCCTGCTTTGATTCTACTACTTTACATGTTGTATAAAATAATATGATTACATACTTCATTAAATGAAGATTATACAAATATTTTAAGAGAGTTATAATCAGGGTAACCATATGACTTACTGTCCAAACTAGAACACTTTTGAGAGTGAAAGGAGGTGCTGTTAACAATTACATCAAGACACTGGGCATAAATCAGAAGTGT
Organism: Trachops cirrhosus; assembly: GCA_028533065.1. Classification (NCBI taxonomy): domain Eukaryota; kingdom Metazoa; phylum Chordata; class Mammalia; order Chiroptera; family Phyllostomidae; genus Trachops; species Trachops cirrhosus. Next base: position 12,841 of record JAPYXV010000607.1, on the reverse strand, counting down.
CCTGGGCAAGCCAAGGTTACTCAGTAACTTCCTAGGTGAAACTGGGGACACAAGGCCAAGAGGGTAGCTCGGGATCCTAGACAGTTGAAGGCTCCTGTGAATTCTCACAGGAGGATAGAGAATCGCCATAGCTATTGTCACTTTCTTTTATCAAGGAAAGAATAATAAGTTTTGGATATAACAGATTGGATCTGTGAGGTAATTGTCTCTTTTTAAAAAAATAAATAAAGTATACAACTCATTTTTATTTATTTTTTGTTACAGGTTTGGCACCTTTTTAAGTGTTTCAAGTGCTGAAACAATTAAGTGTGAAGTATTCAATGGAAATGAAACATTTGGAAAATTTAATGACTCTAGTAGTTAATATTTGTGAAAACAAAGTAGATATGCCCATTTTTAGTCCTAGGTAAACACAAATTTATAGCTTATTATAATATTACAAAATATAAATATCACATGTAAACTGAAACTGTGCAAAAAAAAAATCACAGAATCAAAGGGAAAAATTTTATTGTTTTGTGACCTTAAAATCTTTTTCTCAAGACATTAAAACTCTATTACTTTTGATTATAAGTAAATATGTAAATAAAAATAGTGAAACTAATATTAGTATATTAGAATTTGTAATATTAGAAACATTGAGAATTAAAGTGGCTTATTTCATTTTTTTAAGAGTAGCATGAACGATGGTGCAACTTCTTCTGTGGTCCAATTTACAAAGCAGACTGAATACCTTTTCCATACCTTAGCAAATTGCCATACTCTTTTTTAGGTTGGGATCAGCTTTTAACATTTTTATCCTCTGTGGTCTTAAGGACATGAAATATTTTCAACAGTTCTTTTCATGTGATATTTTTGGCTGGCATTACTTCCTTTAGGTGTCTTAGTCTTCCTCATTGCAACTACCTTTCTTATTTATGTCAATACATTTCCTTCAGTAAGGTCCTCCAAATGCATATCAAGACTCGGCAATGATGGCAGTGTCACCATTTCTCCGGTTAGCTATCCCTTCTTTAATTGTATTTAGATTCTTATCTGCACAGTGTGGTAAAAGTTCCTGTCATACCTCTTTCACTATTACTTCCTGTTAGGATGCTTGAATATTGTCAGTGGTATGCTTGATATCTTTTTTTTTAATTCAGCTAAAGAAATTACATGATGTAGAGTCAACAGCCTGTCCAAATGTCCATAAAGAATAAGATTTTAGTGTCTGGTGGTAAGAAACATATTTTCACTCTAGGCCCTAAGAGAATCAGTGTGACCTTTCTGGTTTTTTTTTTTTTTTTTGTGGAAGCAGCACAATTAGGCTCCTGAAATTGATTTTGCCTGCCAGCAACTTATTTAGTACAGGTTCACTGTGAGAAATACAATAATTTTATAAGTCAAGATGTACAGGGTAACATCTCTTAATAAGCCAAATAAATAACACACTCCAAACCAATGACAGATTAATCACACTATTGTTTTAGGCAAGGGGAGATGAGAAGAATAAAGTAAAAATTTTAACATGAGGTGTGCCTTTTTGTTCGAGGAGGCACACTTGAGAGAGTCAGTGACTAATCAAGAGCTGACTTCCAGCTTCCAGCACAAAGCAAAAGTTTCGTAGCTAGATCACGTTGTAAGGTAACAAAGATGCCAGTGTTAGCAGGCAGGCTGAGATGCTCCAAAGATTATCACTCTTGAGACCTCTGTTTGGTTTAAACACCACTATCGATGAAGGAGTGACTTTGGACACAGTAGGAGCAAATATCAAAAGGGTCTTCAGAGAGTTTTTAGGTTAGGAAAGAGTCACCTCACTCAAGTAGAAACTCTAAGATAATCCTCACACACTTTCAGTATTTATAGTCTCAATGTCCCCTTGTGGTAGTTGCTGGCAACCAGCCTCTACCCTCTTAGGAGACGTCCAACAGTCATCTTATTAACATGAACTCAGGCAATCGGTTGAATGAGACTTGTTATGAATAATAAGAAATTCATTTTACCTTTAGGGGTAAATGACTTTTTAGCTCTACCAGTTTTTGCTTCTTATAATTTGATGTTATGTTGATAGGTACAGACACTTTTAAATTATTATACCTTATTAGAGAATTGACCGCTTTATCATTATGTAATACACCTCTTTATATCTGATAATTTTTCTTGTTCTCAAGTCTGCTTTGTCCAAAATATAGCTATTCCAGTTTTATTTTGATTGGTGTTAGAATGATGCATCTTTCTCCACCCTTTACATATAACCTATGTCTTTACAATTAAAGTGGGTTTTTTTTGTAGACAACATATAGTTGTATCTTTTTTTAATCCATTCTCAAAAGTTCTGGCTTTTAATTGGTGTACTTAGACCATTCACATTTAAAGTGTTTGTTGATATAGTTTAATTAGTATTTTTTTCTACTCTTTGAACTAGGTGGGCTATTTTCTCTCCCCCCACCCCGCCTTCTCTGGTTCTATTTGAGCATTTTATATAATTTTATTTATCTCCTTTCTTAGAATATCTACCACACGTCTTTTTAAAATTCTGTAGTGGCTGCCCTACAGTTTCCAAAGTGTATGTACATGACTCTGAACATCTATTCTGACTCTGAAAACCTTGTGGATGTCTAAAAATCTAGCTTTTCCATTGTCTGAAAGCCATTCTCATTCACTACCAAAATCTGCATAAACTCAAATACTCACTGAACATCTCTTCTACCTTCTCGCTTTAATTGAAATCCACTTCTCCGTTAGGTTTTCTGCAGATGTCACAAGTGTTTGTTGGTGGCTTTGTTTCCCACATTCCTTGTACAACTAGACCTGAAAGTTCTTTTTGCTCTCATTTACAATTTCCAGAACATCTTTCCTCCCTCCATCTCTAAAAATTTCTAGTGTTTTTAACTGGAACATAATCAGCAAAAGAAAAAAGCAAATAAAATATAACCAGAGACATTGAAATTAAGAACAATCTAACAAAGCCAGAGGGGAAGGGGGAGGGGACAATGGGGGGAAGGGTTTTCAGGAACTACTATAAAGGACACATGGAGAAAACCAAGGGGGAGGGTGGAAGCAAGGGAGGGAGGTGGGTTTGGCTGTGGGGGGAGGAGTGGTGAGGGGAAAATGCAGACAACTGTAACTGAACAACAATAAAATAATTAAAAAAATTTTCTAATGTTGACTCTCTTGATTGCAGACTACTAAAACCATTACACAACACTGACTATTTCAGTCATCTTCCAACCCTTGACCATGTTCCTGATTCCTTGAAGATTTCAGCTCACTGTTAATATCTCTAGCACTAGTACTCTCCTAATATTTAGTGATCCTTCAACATTCTAGACACTCAGTTCCTTGACCTCCAGTGATCTTGCATGTTTCCCACCTATTCTGCTAACCCTTTCAGTCACAATCAGAAACTTTATTATTGTCAATACCTCAAACCCCTCCATAATCTTAATTTGAAGTGACCCATGGTCTAAATTCAGCCTCCTACATTCCCAAATCATGTCCTTCATTATTCTGACTCCAAGAAATGTTGTTTCATCAGATCTTATTATCTAATGACCCTTTACCTTCTTCACTGCCACTTGCTTCCCTCATATTCTCACTCTCCTTATTGACCACTTAAATTAGTAAACAGTTTTTAGTCACTGCCTTAAATATACTTTCAACTCCCTTGCTAACTTCCTTATACTGAAAAAACACCAACAAGAATCACACTGAATCTTAGACTAGCCTACACTTACACCCTTTCTGTTAACAGTGACTAGACAAAGACATATCCACTAACCTCAAATAGGTATTAATGCAGCTCAAAATCTATACTTAATCTCACTAGTGCATTTACTCATCAACTTGCCTAAGGCCAATTTTTCCATACATTTTCTCTTCAAAACTCAAACACTTTCTTATCCTCACTCTCATGTAATAACCTTTCTTCCTATATTATTGAAAAAATAGAAAAAAATAACTTCCACAAAGTCCCACCACCATAGCTGTTAAGCTGCATATATCATTGTCCAGATATTATGCTCTCACTCATACAGTATTACTATAAATAGACTATCCCTGATCTTAACCAATGTTTCCACATTCTCCCCCTCCTTTACCTACTCAAGGCATCATTATAGCATTTTTTTCTCTCTCCTGTATCATCAAATTACCCTCTCTATTAAATCATTCCCAGGTACACACAAACATGTATGTCTTCTGTGGCTATTGCATCATTTCTTTTCTGCTATTTACAAAAAAAATTCTAGATTTAGGAATACATGCTAGCTTTAATTCTGTTTTTATTCTTTCCTCAACTAACATTAACCAAGTTTTCTACCACAACACCAAATTCTTTTCTAATAACTCTGACAAAAACAACAACACATGAGGTTAATACAGGCTTCAAGGAGATAAATAGCAGTTGTGCAATATCAAAAAATATAGAGTTAATTCAGTGACTCAAATAAAACTCTAATCGAAGGAGCCTATCAGTGAATGATACAGAACTTCTAAAGTCACTGTCAGGAAAAACAAATATGACCTAGTAAACTTATTGTTTAGAAATCTCTTTTGTCTCTCAATTAAAAAATTTAGTCCAATCTCTTCACCATATCATAAATGTCTCTTCACTCTCTATTTCTACATCTATTCTATACTATTCTATTTTATTCTACTCCATTCTATTCTTTTGGTCACATCTAATTCCTTTTTCTAGTCTACACATCATGCTCTAGAAATAACCTTTTCACCATTCCTATCATTTTTGTTGTTATTTTTTTGTTGCAAACCAGCCCATCATCGTATAGTGTTAATCCCTCTCTCCTCAATCTTATATAATCCATTTTTCTTAGAAGAAGTAGGAGAAAAAATCCAAAATAAAATCAACTTTATATTTAAATGACTGGATATTAATACATTTCACTAAAATGTAATATAAAAACAAACATAGAGGTGAACTTGTATTGTGAACTCTATTGAGTTCAGTTTTTACTACATGAATGTAAACATATAAGTTTAGAGCTCAGAAAAGAGAGGAAGATAGGAGAAAGAAAGAAAGAGAAGAGGAGAAGAATCTGGAGGTATGAATTTTGAGCCATCAATGTATATATTTATTAAATATTTGACAAAATGTTTTAAGCAGCAATTTTGTGAAAGCCACTTTGAATACAAAGGTAAGTTACACCTCCCTTTGAAGGATGTTAGAATTATGACAGAAAAATGGGTGCTGGTTAAAATAAAGAGTGGAGAATTAGAAAAGAAAATGGCCAAGAGTGTAAGAGAACACAAGCTATTAAAGTTGAGTTGATAAAAATCTATGTATTAGTCAGGGTTCTGCAGAGAAATTGCACCAATAGCATATAAGAAAATAAGAGATTTGTCCTGGCTGGTGTGGCTCAATGGATTGAGTGCCAGCCTATGAGCCATGGGTCACTGGTTGGATTCCTGGTCAGGGCATGTGCCTGGGTTGTGAGCCACATCCCCAGTATGAGAACCAACCGTACATTGATGTTCTCTCCCTTTCTTTCTCCCTCCCTTCCCTTCTCTCTTAAAAAAAAAAAAAGAGAGATTATGGGATTGGCTTAGATATGCCGCAATCTGCCATGTGCAAACTGGAGATCCAGGAAGCCAATATTATAAATCACTTCAGTCCAAATCTGAAAACCAGAGAAGTCAATAGTACAATATAAGCCCTAGACACAGGACAAAGGCTGGTGTCAGTGACAGATTCTGAAGGCCCAAGAATCAGTAGCTCTGATGTGTGATGACAGAAGGTGAATGTCCCAGCTCATGAAGAGAGAGCTGCCATTCCTCTTGGTCTATTTAGGCCTTCAATAAATTGGATGATGCTTGACTATGTTGTTGAAGGTGGATTTTGTTTACTCAGTCAACTGATTCAAATGCTAATTTCTTCTGGAAACAACCTCACAGATATATCCAGAAATAATTTTTTATTAGCTATCTGTTCATCTCTTAGCCCAGGCAAGATGATACATAAAATTAACTATCACAATCAGTCTAGCACAGAATAAGTGGTATGTGTAGAAAGTTGCATTGTCAAAAGGGAGTAAGTGGAAGTAAAGGAAGAAAAAAACTTGGGTGGAGATGATAATAAGTTAATAGCTGCTTTCAGCAACCTTAACCAAAGTCATAGTAGTGGATAAAGTGACACTGAGTAACGTATTCTGGGGGTCATAATGTGAAGCATACAGGAAATTACATGTTTTCTTATCACAAATATGGAAAACTTTCACTTTAAGAGAAGCTTCTTAATCGGTAATTTTTATGCACTTTTTCACCTTTAGATTACTTCTCAATACACTCTAAGAGAACTTTAGTCACACTTAAGAACACCGTTGATCATAAAATTGCCAGTTAAACAGGTAATTTTCAGTTTCAGAACATTTCATACTATAGAGAACACATGCCTCTGAAATTCTCTCATCCTTGGCCTCACTCATAGTGCTCCTATTGCCTCTTTGACTGCTTTTCTACCTCTCCGGACTCTTCTTTTCCACTGTCCTTTCTTGAGGTTCTACTTGAGACCTTCTTCTCTTTACACATCCTGTTTTCTTCATGTGTCCAAATATTAACACTTACTGAAATGTTGATAATGTCCAAATCATTTTTTCAAGTAGTCCTCTCTCTTAAACTCCAGAGCAAACTTTTTATCTTCCCAATTGATCAGCTTTTTTTATTAATTCAAAATAACATCAAACTCAATGAAGACAAGTTTATTATACCAACTTTTAATTTTTCAGTGGAGGAGTATGGGAAATATTTCCTACTACAGTTTTATCCCCTCTCTTACCAAAGTCAAATAATTTCTAATCTAGAAAGCTTATTCTATTCTTCTGTATCTTTCACATTCTCCAATTTAGCTCATTCTATGTCCTAATATATGTGGAAATGCTATTTTCCGCATCTCCTCCATTCTAATATCCATTTATTACGTTTCATTAAAAAAATCAGAAAACATCCAATCCCTAATTCATGCATTTCTTTGTATATAACCAAAATTTTAGCACATTTTATAAAGTCTTGATTATGTACTATGACATCATTACATAGAACTTATGACCAATTATGTTATGTGAATGTATATTTTCTAAATACATGATCTCTATACTCAATATATTTATGCTATTTGTATGGTAAACCATCATTCTGAGATAACACACACCCCTGTAACTTTTTTATTTATTCCTTACTTTCCATTCTATATACAATTCTAGTATAACATAATTTTGGTATCTTCCATTCTTTTATCTCTTCTCCCAGAATAGTCTGTTCATATCTGCCATATAAAGCTCTCAATCATATGGGAAACAAAACATATCTCCAATGTTATTATTACCACATTTCTTTATAAAATAAGTACCTATAGTGTTTACTTTCCTAAAACCCAGAAAATACATATCTTACATCAAAGCCTCTGACTGTTTCTCCTTGCAATTTTAATATCATATTTTATATTTACCATATTAATTCCTAATCATTCTTTCACACTTAGTGTAGGTGATTTAATATTAGTGGAACATATCAAAAAACATTTAACCCATTAAAATCAACTCTAGCCCTGGCTAGTGTGGTTCAGTGGATTGAGCTACCGCCTGTGAACCAAAGGGTCACCCATTTGATTCCTAGTCAGGAATCACATGCCTGGGCTGCAGGCCTGGTCCCCAGTTGGGGCCCACGGGAGGCAACCACACATTGATGTTTCTCTCCCTCTCTTTCTCCCTCTCTTTCTCCCTCTCTTCCCCTCTCTCTAAAAATAAGGAAGTAAGTAAGTAGGTAAGTAAGTAAGTAAGTAAATAAATAAATTTTACTCACATTATTAGTTGACCAATGTTTGAGAGAAGATAGAGTGGTGACTTCTTGCAGCAGTAGCATCAGAAACAAACAAAATGAAAACCTTCACTGTACTTCATTTTTAATTTCTAAATATTTTTTGTATTTTAATTTTACCTACTTATCCTCCAATCAGTTCCAGCAAGCTGTTTACTGATTACAAACAAACATTTAAACACAATTATGGCTGCTAATATTGAATTCTTAGGATGAATGTACAGCATGAGTTTCAGCTCAGTCCAGACATATGTTTACTATATACTTGCCTCACTCCGTCCCAGTAGAGTCCATTGGAAATACTTCCGGTTTATCAAAGAATGATGTACTGAAGATGGACTAGACACACTTGCTCAAGTGTTGTTACCTTTTGTGAGGTTAGCACAGAGGATGTCTTTGGTAACTCAATCTTTTTCTCAAGCCAATGTCCTTTATGGGAATTTTCCCCTTAGAATATGCATGTAATTTAGAAAAATTAGAGGAAATAAGGAATATTAAGACTAGATTAAAGGGGAACATGCAAACAAATTTTTGCAAATTTTTATTGCTTTCTACTATCGTAAGCAAAAAAATTTCTTCTTGGTGTTAAAAATACAAAGTTTTAACATAGGAGATGAGAAAAAAGGTTAGTCCCCTTTCCCCTTTTTATGATTTAGAAAGGTGTGCACTTGTTTTCCATTGAGAACTATATTGTCAATAGGTCAAATATTATATAATGAATATGTTTTACAGAAAAAAATGCAGCTTTTCCCTGAAAACTATATCCATAACCTTCATTTCGTTCTTTACATCTATTGCAATTAACAAATTTTACTCTCAGATTCTTAAGTCACATCCTCTTCTTTATACCTTTCAGTCCTGTGTTGGAGGCCTTCTCGGAGACACAAATCTAAAGATTCTACCATACTCATGACTGCTCTACTGCAGGTTGGAAGAATTATTCAGCACAAGAGTCCTTCTCTAAGGAATTGGGTGAAAACAGATTTTGTTAAGTAACGCCAAGTTTTAGTGAAATAGCAGAATAAAACTAATCTGGGAGAACGTAGAAAAAATATATTTTCTATTGTTAGTTTTGATTTTAAAGCCTAGTCTTTTGTCCTGAAATCAAGAAATTCTTCCTACTTTCATAAGGCATAGAATAACAGAAAAAGGTAGAAGAAAAAAGAGTGAAGAGTGATTGATGAGAAAGATGATAAGGCCAATCAGAAGTTCAAACCAGACATAAGGATGGCAGCAAGAAAGTCAAGTTCCTAAACTTTTCTAAGGATCTCACAGAGAAGAAATAGAACGTGGACAATTTCTGCAGAGCAACAGCTTCCGTTCTCTGTATGCTTAGACGTCGAACATACGCTCCCCCAGTTTGTTTATCATGTGTCATGTTTGATGGTGTTCTTTGAAATAAAATGCTCCATGTTGCAGGTTTTCTCAAAGTATTGTTATTTTTATTTTACATTTAGATTTGAAGTTTAATTTCATGTGTAATGTGAAACCAGGATCTACCTCTAATTCTACACTTATATTACTGGAATCTACATGTTATACTTTTGAAGCAATATACTGAAGAATGAAGAAGAAAGTGATGCCAATGAAAAAAATTTTATTTGTATGACATTGGACATTAAAAACAACTTATCAGATATTTTCTTCTTGTATCACCTTGTGATTTACATAAATTGTCATTATAAATATCACAATTAAAAAGAAATTGAACTTTAGAATTTAGGTTTTATGCCTAATATTGTATTTAACATATGGCAAAGCCAAGACATTATTATAATTCAATCATTATTATACTCAGTGTTCTGTCTTTTCCCACATTACTACATTACTGCAGAATTTACAGAATAGGAATAAATGGAGCATTATAACTATATATCATTCCGTGATTGAATTTACTCAATAGAAGTAGATATGAAATAGAAAAAAAAGTGTTAAGAAGATATTTGATTAGGAAGTTCTAGGACACATTCAGTTCAGGTCCCTAGTTAGTAAATTAATTTATTTCCTGTTTTTTTAATCAATTGGTTACAATTGCCTTTATTTACTGGAAAGATGAAAATTATGACAAGTTAACGTAAAATTTTAGAACCTCAGTAATTTAATACAAGTGAATTACATGGAAATACAAGAACAGTTGCAAAGATATTTCAAATAAAGGGAGGTGAAGCCTTAGAGTCAAGAATCTGGAAAGCATCTCTTAGCTTTCTCTATTTCTCAAAAGCATTTCTCTCATTTGCCACCATGTTTTGTCTTCAGCCTTTTTCACTACACCGAAACTGTACTTTCAAAGAGCATCAGTGATTTCCAGATTGGCAAACCCATGTTGTCCATATGGAAAATAACATAATAATCAATAAACACACAAGAATAAACTGCTTTGTGTACTCACAACTGTAAACCTACTTTTGCCCCACCTTGTATTTAATCTTTTTGTTATATGTATAATCTTGAAAGCCTCACCTTTGTACATGGCTTTAAATAGAAAATTGGACAATATTTAAATCTTTATTTCTAGATAGACATAAACAGATCTGAATAATACCCAAATGAAAAATATGTTGCCTCCAAAATTCAAAGAGGCCCGGTAGGCATTGCATCTCATTTTTGGTTGTAGAAGAGCCTATATACAATAAATAACTTTATCTTAGATTTCTTGATATGCCCTGCACCAAAGGACCTTTAAAAATTTCACTGAAAAAGAATACCTCTAATTAGCAAATTTATTTCCCACCCTCTGATACACAAATGTGTTACTAATAAATTGAGAGGGGTTGCTACTTCTTTAAGGTCCAATTGGAATAACATCATCAATGTAATGGGCCAGCATGAAATCTGTGAAAGGAAAAGGTGATCACAATTTCTGTGAACTAAATTATGACATAAACATCATTTATTTTATTGATAAGAATGAAGAAAAAGGCATTTGCTGGATTAATAGCTTCATACCAAATACCCAGAAATATATTAATTTGTTCAGCAAAACAACCAGAGCTTCACTTAGAATAACCAGCTGATTAATATTACAATAATCTGTTGTAATTCTCCAAGATCCATCTGCCTTATTTACACATCGAATAGGCAAGTTAGATGGAGATGGGGTAAGAATCACCATCCCTGCATTTTTCAGACCTTGATGGTAGGTGGCACTAATCTCTACAAATCCTCTAGAAATATAGTGTTGCTTCTGGTTTACTATTACTAGTTCATGCGGTTTGAATAAAACCACATCCATGACTAATTATGAGGCAAGAGTTATTACAGCGGCATGGCCACATAAGTTATACTGAACACTGAAAAACCCAAGGTGGAGGTCTGTACCATCATGGTAAGGCCCTTCCCTTCTCCTCAACCACATAGTTGTAGTCCTCGCCCAACCAAGATCTCTGTTCCCTAATAGGAGGAAGCTATAGTGAGTCTGCTAGTCTAACCTGGATCTGCCAGTCAGATCAGCAAAGTAGGGTGGCCAAAAAGTTTGTTCATGTTTTTTTTCTGTAAGATGGCTTTAGTAGCAGTTAGTTATTTTCAACTTAATTTGAAAAAATTTTGTTAGATTGTAATGTGACAGATGTCACACCAGTGTGCATTTTTAAAAAATCATTAAAATTAATAAATTTTTGTGTAGCTATTTTAATGTTGAAGATGGAAGAAAATAAGCAACATTTTTGGCATATCATGCTTTATTATTTCAAGAAAGGCAAAAATGCAACTGAAACACAAAAAACAAAAAACTTTGTGCAGTGTGTGGGGAAGATGCTATGACTGATTGAATGTATCAAAAGTGGTTTGCAAAATTTCATGCTGGAGATTTCTCGCTGGACAATGCTCCATGGTCACATAGAGACATTAGTTGATGACGATTAAATAGACATTGAGAACAACCAATGTTATATCACGTGGGAGATAACCGACATACTCAAATAATCCAAATCAAACATTGGAAATCCTTCATGCCACCTTGATTATGTTAATCACTTTGATGTTTGGGTTCTACATAAATTAAGTGAAAAACCCTTCTTTACCATATTTCTGCATGGGATTCTCTACTTAAATGTAACAAAAATAATCTGTTTTTAAAGCAAATTGTAATGTGCAATGAAAAGTAGATACTTTACAATAATGTGGAACAGAAGGGATCATTGGGCAAGTGAAATGAACCACCACCAACCACACCAAAGGCTGTCTTCACCCAAAGAAGGTGATGTTGTGTATATGGTGGGATTGGAAGGAAGTCCCCTATTATGAACTCTTTCCAGAAAACCAAACAATTAATTCCAACAAGTGCTGCTCCCAACTATATCAATTGGAAGCAGCAGTTGACCAGAATTAGTCAATAAAAAATGCATAATCTTCTATCAGGATAATGTAAAGCCGCGTGTGTCTTTGATGACTAGGCAAAAACTGTTACAACTTGGCTGGGAAGTTCTCATTTATCTACTGTATTCACAAGACATTGCACCATTAAATTCCAGTTATTTCTGTCTTTTCAAAATGCTCTTAAAGGGAAAAAATTCTAATTCCTTGGAAGACTGCAAAAGGCACCTGGAAGAATTCTTTACTCAAAAAGATAAAAAGTTTTGGAAAGTGTGGGAATTATAAAGTTGCCTGAAAGCAGAGGGTAGTAGAACAAAACAGTGCATGTGCTCAACTAAGTTATTGATGAAAATGAAAAACGTGTCTTTTATGTTCACTTTAATACCGAATGAACTTTTTGGCCAATTGAAGAGCTTCCACTTGGACTTTCTCACCGACAGCACTGAGCTGCTGAGTATATCTGCTCCAACTGTGCATTCCAGGAAAGGAAAATACCAGGATGGGTTTGGATACTCACTGGGCTCACAGTGAGAGGGGTCTGAGCTAAAACTCTTTTGGTCACCTCACTCTGTAAGACCCTACTCTGACTGGTCGGCCACAGTGACGTTTTGGGTCTCCTGAAATTACTGTCAGTGCAGATGCAGTACTCCCCATAGATTAGCTGAAGCCTCTGTTGCATCCAAAGCAAGTGGATGGATGAACAAAACAATGTGGATTTTCC
>JAPYXV010006069.1:0-10055 GCA_028533065.1 Trachops cirrhosus | reverse complement strand
GTGGAGTCATGTAAGATCTTTGTATATTTTGGAGATTAAACCCTTGTCTGAGGTATCATTGGCAAATATGTTTTCCCATACAGTTGGTTCTCTTTTGATTTTAATACTTTTTTCTTTAGCCATGCAGAAGTTTTTATTTTGATGACATCCCATTTCTTTATTCTTTCCTTTATGTCCCTTGCTCTAGGGGACGTGTCAGTAAAAAAGTTTCTGCCTGCAATATCTAAGATTTTCCTGCCTATGTTCTCCTCTAGGACTTTAATGGTGTCACAGTTTGTATTTAAGTCTTTTATCCACCTTGAATTTATTTTTGTGTATCGTGTAAGTTGGTGCTTGAATTTCATTTTTTTGGATGTAGCTGTCCAGTTCTCCCAACACCATTTGTTGAAGAGGCTATTTTTACTCCATTTTATGTTGCTGTCCCCTTTGTCAAATATTAATTGACCATAGAGATTTGGGTTTATTTCTGGGCTCTCTGTTCTGTTCCATTGGTCGATGTTCCTGCTTTTCCGCCAGTACCAAGCTGTTTTGATTACAGTGGCCTTGTAATATCGTTCAGTATCAGGTATTGTGATCCCTCCTACTTTGCTTTTCTTTCTCAAAACTGCAGCAGCTATTCCAGGTCTTTTATGGTTCCATATAAATTTTTGAAGTGTTTGTCCAATGTCTGTGAAATATGTCATTGGTACTTTATTAGGTATTGCATTGAATGTGTAGATTGCTTTGGTTGTATGGACAGTTTGATGATGTTAATTCTTCCAATCCATGAACACGATATATGTTTCCATTTATTTGTGTCCTCCTTGATTTCTTTCTTCAGTGTTAGGTAGTTTTCTGAATACAGGTCTTTTACCTCTTTGGTTAGGTTTATTCCTAGGTATTTTATTTTTCTTGTTGCTATATCGAATGGGATGTTTTTCTTGATATCTGTTTCTGCTGTTTCATTGTTGGTGTACAAAAATGCCTTTGATTTCTGGATATTGACTTTGTATCCCGCTGTTTTGCCAAGTTCATTTATTAGGTCAAACAGTTTTTTGGCCGAGTCTATCGGATTTTCTATGTCCACTATCATGTCATCTGCAAACAATGACAGTTTTGTTTCCTCCTGTCCGATTTGGATGCCTTTTATTTCCTTTTCTTGTCTGATCACTGTGGCTAAAACTTCCAGTACTATATTGAATAGAAGTGGTGAATGTGGACAGTGATGAGTAACATAAAAGTTTTTAAAGTGCTTTATTATTATCACTTAGATATTATAAAGGGCACATATCTTCATTGTAGAGCTCAAAAGATTTTTAAATGTTTACCCCTTTATAGCCACTACACAGATCAAAATACAGAGCATAGCCAGGACCCCAGAAGGTTTCTTGAGACCTTCAAAAGTCTTCTTAATGACCTCCCTATAAACCACACTATTCTGACATCCACACAGATTAGATTTCCCCTTTGTTCTGGAACTTCATATAAATGGAATCTTATAGTTGCACTGTTTTGTATCTTACATCTTTCACTCACTTTTATGACTGTGAGAACTGTCTATGCTGTTGTTAGTAGCAGTTTATTTTTATTGTTGTGTAGTGCTCCATTGTGTAAATATGTATATGAAAGCAGAATAAATTATATACATGCAAAAAAACGAATTATTCTATTCTTTTTTTTAAAGATTTTATTTATTTATTTTTAGAGAGGGGAAGATGGGAGAAGGAGAGAGGGAGAAACATCAATGTGTGGTTGCCTCTCATGTGGTCCCCACTGGGGACCTGGCCTGCAACCCAGGCATGTGCCCTGACTGGGAATCGAACCTGCGATGCTTTGGTTCACAGCCCGCGCTCAATCCACTGAGCTACGCCAGCCAGGGGAATTATTCTATTCTTTATTCATTTTCTTTCCCAAGAGTAATTTTGATCAAATGGAAAAGATCTTGCTTATACTACACTGCAGTAATGAAAGTGGAATGGATTCCTACCTAGTCTTCCATTGTGGTGTGTCAATATCACATTCCTCATTTCCTAGCCCATCCATATTGTTTAAACAAATTGAATAGGCCACATAAAAGGAGATAATGGGTAGAATATAATACCCCCAAAGCCAAAGTTATAACAAAGATTTGGGTGCAAATCCCATTTCTTTGTTTGAGGTGTCATCCCAAGAAGCATGGTGAAGAACTAGGGAAGTGAGATAGGGAAGAGGGCAGTCAGTAATGAGTGGGTTACAGCTGTGGGCACCTAGAATTAAATTCTACTAGAGTCCCTCAAAGAGCCTGAGCAGAACACACTTCAGAACTATCTCACCAATGGGCATGGAAGATGGGCTATTTGCCTAGCAACTCCCTTTACTCATTGAATGAGGGTTGCTTCTAGGAGTTATAAACCCACCCCTGCACTGCTGCATGTGTGGGCCAAGCATTCCACATCCAGAAAAAGCCCTCAGGCAGAGGGGTGGTCATATAACAATTGTCCTCCAAAGAGCTAGGTGACCTCTGGGGTGGGTGTCAGTGAAGAGGATATGCATGGGACCCCAACAGCATCTGCTAAAATTGAATGGAAGGGAGTTCAAATTGCCAATTCCACCTATCATCATACACCTGGTCCCAGGGCAGGACATCTTTGTGGGGCCAGCATTTCCTCCTTTTGATGGATGTGGCTAGCAACTGATGCTACATAAGTGACTTCTCTTGTATCATGACCTGGCAACCCTGGATCATTGCCAAGGTGCAAGCTGGATTTCAGGGCATCATTAAAACAGGAAGATACACCAAACATCATAATTTTATCCCTTGACCAAGATATGTCTACTAATGGAACTGCCCAGCCTCCTCCTATCCATCAGAGCAAGGCCATGCCCATAGATTACTTCCCCCTAGATTGGTTCAGCAGAACTGGGACCTTACCTCTCACTGGCTTACTCTTAAGACCTACTCAGAGATGGAAGAGTCATTATTGGCTCAAATGCTTAATCTTGCTTATCCTTCTTTGTGGCCAGGTTATGCTTACCAGTAGCACATTGATTTGAATTCATGTATTCAACATAATGTTCAAAAACAAAACATATTCATTTCATCCTTTTTTTGAGGTATAATTGACACATAACATTATATTAGTTTCAGGTATGTGAAATAATGATTAAATATTTGTATACATTGTGAAATGCTCAGCACAGTAAGTCTAGTTAACATCTGTTAAAATTCATTTCATAATTTATTTCTCCTTATCTTATGAGATAATTATAAAAATATTGTGTAAGAAATTCCTTATCACTCTTATTTGAAGTAATGATACTATTTATCATTTTAAATCCATAGAAATGCAATTAAAATATTCACTCAGAAAAAGTGTCATTACCACAGCATCTAGTGAATACAATACACAAAAATATTTCCTATATTTTAGGAGATAAGCTTAAAATACAAAGTAAAGTATTAAAAACTAATTAACCATCATATGCCACTTAATTTGCTTATTTATTTTAGATTTTGTTTTGTTTTTTTATGGAAAACTAAGCCCAGGACTCTCTTTTACCTACATCTTCAGTACTTTCAGTGTTATGAGTTGAATTGTGTATCCCAAAAATGTATATTGAAGTCTTAATGTCTGGTACCTAAGAATGTAATCTTATTTGCTAATAAATGTAATTAGTTAAGATAGGTCATGATGAAATCAGATGGGATCTAAGTCCAACATGACCGAAGTCCTTATAAGGAGAAGAGACTGATACAGAGGAACAACACCATATGACAATGAGGTCAGAGATTAAAGTGCTGCATCGGCAAGCCAGGAACACCACGGATGGTCAGCAAAACACCCGAAGCAGGAAGAGGCAAGGAAGGATCTTACCCTTACAGGTTTTGGAGGAAGTACAGCCCTGTTCCCTTGATTTTGAACTGCTAGCCTCCAGAACTGTGAGACACTAAATAGCTGTTGTTTTAAACCACCCAGTTTGTATAGTTTTTATGGCTACACTAGGAAGCACTCAGCTTCTCTCTTTAATTCATATTTTTTAAATTTTTTATTCCATCTGCTCTTCATCTGTTTCTCCTTTCCTCCTTAATTTCCTGGGTGCAAGCTATGCTAATATTTTGCTTCAGCCCAGCAACCACACAGCCACAGCTCACAAAGCACATTTTAGCAATCCTATTGTCCCAAAGGTGACCATGTGTTTGATCTTATATGCCACGTGTGCAATGATAAGATCTTGAAGTAAAAAACTACACTGGTAAAATGTTTTCACCCATAATGTCCACCAAATCCAAAATTGCTTCAAGTTAAGGCTGTTGTTTTGGATCTGTTCAGCATATGGAGAAATGATCACTATTTCACTTACCTGGCTCCAGCCCCTGGCACCAACCTCTCTCCATAGTCGTAGCTCACCTTAATCTTCTTCAACAGATGAACCTGTGGTCCAGTTACTAGGACCAGTTCTTATGTAAGGTAAGAGGAATTTGAGAGTTCCAGTCACTGCTCTGTGATGGTGGCTGAACTGTATGCCACTGGGCTCCTTTTGCCCTTGGGTGTTCCTTTGTCACAAGTACACACTACATCATGGTCATTGTGTACTAATTGCTTATCTTCTCTGCTCAACTATAAGCAGGGCCTATCTCTTATCTTTGTATCCCAGAGTCTTAGCCTGTGATTGTTTATGTATTAAATGAGGTGAATGAGGAAATGCAGTATCAAGCCACATTTGCTGCTTCCCCCAGATTTGACCCTTGGGTGGGCTTTAGATTTTCCAGAGATCCAGTGTCTACCTCATGCCCCACAGAATAAGAAGTGCATTTCCTGTGCTCCTAGATTTCTTTTACCTACAGTTATACTCTACTCTGTGGTGGTAAATTTTGTGTTAACTTGGCTATTCCATGATACCCAGATGTTGCTGTAAAGGTATTTTTAGATGAGAGTAACATTTAAATCAGTAGACTTTAGGTAAAGTAGATTATTCCTGCTATGGACTGAATGTGTCTCCACTCCAGATCCTTACATTGAAGCCGAAATCCCCAGTGTGATGGGGTTTAGAGGTGAAAACTCTGGGAGGTAATTACCTCATGAGCCCTCATGAATGGGATTAATGCCCTTATAAAAACAGACACAAGAGAAATTATCTCTTTCTCTACCATGTAAGGACACAGCAAGTGGTCCATTTGCAAACCAAGAAGAGGAGTCTCACCAGGAACCAAATTAGCTTTCTGAACCAAAGTGGGGTTCAGCTGCCTGCTGCACCAAAGGTAAACTCTAAAAGCAGAGGCTAGTGAGAAAGGAAAAAGGTTTTTATTTGAATGCTGAATGATCTAGGACTTCTCACCTCAAAGCTCATCTCCTCTGCAAAATCCAGACAAAACCCAGCTGTCCTCAGCAAGACCAAAACAAAAGGCAATGCCCAGAATTTCTGCTCTATTTTTAAAGTGCCATCCTTTGGAACCCAAGGTGACTTCTAAGCAGCATCCAGATAGCTTAGCTTGTTCCCACAGCTTTATGGCTTCAGGCTTTCTCCTGGAGGCTGTGTGTGGTGTCATTGCCCGCCACTGGTCATTCGACTTCTAGGGCTACAAGGTCCTATGGTCCCAGGCCAGAGAATACACACAGGCACTGGCAAATACTTCGCCAGGTCAGCAAGAGAGAGAGAGACTCCTTCCTGGAGGCCATAGACCATGTGACCTTAGTAGTCACATGTGACTACTAAGGTCACATAGCCTATGGAGGGGACAGACCAGTTCACTGTCTGAGCACAGGTCCTGAGTGACAAATCATGAGCAATAGAGTGATTTCTTAGTTCTCCTGGGTTTATATTAGTTTCCAATGTGGGATGGACCAGGTGCTTTCTCAGAATGACCAGTTAACTAATTAAACGTTCACCTACTTTGGGTGGGTCCACTTGCCAACCAATTCTTTCTTTCCCTTCACTATACTGATAGGCCTCTTTGATCCAGCAGCACCCCCTGCCATCATTTTAATTTCTATTGTACATGTGTCTATCTTCCCCTGGCCCAACCCCCGACCTGGCACCAGAGAGGGTAGGGGGGCATTTTTCCCTCTTGTACAATTATTTTGCTAGCCATGCTTGTGCTCAGTGTAAGAACTTTCTCCTGTTGCCATCTTGCCCAACAACAGGGAAGCATGGGCTCAGTTACATAAGCAATGTGGCCCTGTCTGCCAGATCTGGTGCTATCTCTCCATGTCCATGGGCAGTGTGTGATCTTCCATGGCAGCCTCTCCTGTTCTCCACCCTTAGACCATTCCCAGCAGTCTAAACAGACTATCTATAGGTATGAAGCTGGCATCTTGATTTTTAACCTCCTAGCCTTCAGAACTATGAGAAATACACTTCTGCTGTTTAAGTCACCAAGTCTGTGGTATTCTTGTTAAAGAAGCCCAGGCATCCAAGGGGTTAAGACAATCCTCCATAATGGTAAAGGGACCCTCATCCAATCAGCTGAAGTCCTTATGGCTGACCTTCACTGAAGAAGAGGGAATTCTGCCAGCAGACAGCCATCAGAATCAAACTGCAACTTTAACTCGTCCCCTAATCTTCAGCCTGCTGGTCTACCCTGCAGATTTTGGACTGCCAGCCCCCATAATCACATAAGCCAATTTCATAAAATTTATCCTTAGATAGATAGATATGGAGAGATAAATAAACATATTAGTAGATATATGGTTATACATTTTTTTATTCTATTTCTCTGGAGAACTTCATACACCATCCCACCCACTTCCAAGGACGAACAACCTGCCTGGGAATGCCAGATTCATCCGCTCCCTTGTAGACAGATGCTCCCTGTCTCCTTGGCTCTCCAAATTGAGTATGCTTGCGGCTACCCTCATGCTCTATGATCAATCCCATTATCATGTGTTCTGATAGGCACCCCTGTTACCAGTTGCACCACTTTCCAGATTGTGTGTTCAGCCTGCCTGACTAGACTTGCCCTCAGCCTTTCACATTGGTCGTTCAGATCTGGTTCTGGAACATGAGACCCCCGTATTAGTCATATTTTTATTTTCTATACCTTATGGTGCTTTGATATATGTACTGGGGCCTAAAGAGACTTCAGGGCTAGCTAATTCCTAGAGATAGTAAGTAACTGTGAGCATGCCTTTCTTATACAAACCAATCAATCCAGGGTCCATGTCCCCAACTCCCTCCTTTATCTAACTCTCAAACACCAAGGCAATATCCCCCTGCCCTAAATTACCCAGGGCCAAGTCCCAGACAACTAGAGACTACCCTTTCAGTTCAGAGCCTATGGACATTATTCAAACTATTTAATCCATAACTTGCTTAAATTTTTCTACTCTTTCTTGCTCATTCAATCCTGAAGAAACCACAATAAAGGCTCTGAGCCATCCTTTCACCTCACTTCTGCCTCCTGACTGACCCTGGTGCTTCTCCATGTGACCCTATGTGGCCTGACCTGCTTCCTCCTCTTGGGAAATGCAGGTAACAAACTTTTCTTCAAAGGCAGTTGTCTTCATGTCTTTCATCATACCATATCTGATTAAAATAAATCCCAGGTACATTTCAAGACAACTCCATCTCCATTTCTTCCCTCCTCTCATCTATTTCCCCTCCCCTACCAAGTATGGACAAAGGATTTCTAAAACCATTGTAAAATAAATTATGTTCTGGGACAGTCTTAGGATGTCTGCTGGTAGAACTGCATAAATGGAAGGATTTAACATTCTCCTTTGTATTGTTTCAGTGATGTATGTGTAAAAACTGAGATTCATTAAAAAATATGTTTGTTCTGATTTGGCAATTATTCATATCCTTACACCTGCTAGGATTGGAGTATTTATTTCTTTCAATATAAGGGAATTATTCAGCAATGTGTGCCCCATCAATGGCCAAAAATATATGGAAGTAACATATGTTCTTTCTGGATTTTCTGAACCAGCTGATAGCAGTCTGTCCTCAAATGCAGGCCAAGGAAGTTTTACTCTGTGCAAATATGCCGGGCCAACAGATTGGGACTCAGGCAGACCCTGCACAAAGGAGCCAGACTCCAAGGAGGAAAGAACACCCACAGTAGTGGTGGGATCCAGACACTGACCTTGGACAGTGTTTGTGATCTTATATGTCCATCTGGCTGAGTATCATTTAATAAACCACTGCATTTGTGCTTCTACCATTCTTTTGACAAAAACATAATCCTGATCTCTGGTGCTCGTGCCCCTATTATGTTCTCTTTCTGTTGCTCTGTGTGATATCCTTAACCAACATCCTCCTGATTTGTTATATTCTTTGAAATGAATTTTTCAAACACTTTCATCTTCTTGTCTCCAGATTGAATGTTTTTGTAACTTTTCAACCATTTTATAATTTTTATTCTTTTCTGAATTCTCTCCAATTTTCCATATTATGCTTACACCATGCAGTTAAGTGGTGTATTAGATTTTACACATAAAATAGAGACATTAAACATCATTAATCATGACATATTTGTGATAATAACTGACAAGGTTGTATCTCTCACTCCAGATTTCCTAAAGGTAAGGAAAAGAGACACAGACACAATCTGCCAATAAGCTCAAGAGTTGGACTGATAAAGAAAACAATCCACTTAGATTTTAAGATAAAAAGTATCCTCTAAAAAATTATTTCAAGCAAATTCACAACAGAACACTTTCCCCAATAGGTTACATCTATTCCAGCTAACAACCCATCATGTCAATTATCAACAATCCAGGGTCTTTATCAACAATTCTATTTTTTAAAATGATATATATACTATTATCATATGTTATATTTGTTATCATAAAATGTGAGCACAAATGTGCTGTGTACATAAAATATAAATAGGTAATTATGTCTTTTGTGTTTTTTATGGCACCTTGATATATTGTAAGAATTAAACAACTCTTGACAGCTGTTCAACTTCTTGGGAGAGCCAGGATAGTGTAGTGTAGCAGTGAAGTGCTCGGAGCCTAGAGCCTGGCTTCAAATACCAGCTTGGTTCTCAAGTAGATGTAGACCTCCAAGTAGGTCTGCCTAATTCCTCCATACCTCATTTCCTCATCTGTAAACAGAAAATGGTGGTAATAATAATAATAATGATAATAATAATACTGCCCTGGCTGTTGTAGCTCAGTGGATTGAGTGCGGGCTGAGAACCAAAGCATCACAGGTTCGATTCCCAGTCAGGGCACATGCCTGGGTTGTGGGCCAGGTCCCCCGTGGGGACCACATGAGAGGCAACCACACATTGATGTTTCTCTCTCTCTCCTTCTCCCTCCCTTCCCCTCTCTAAAAATAAATAAATAAAATCTTAAAAAAAAATAATACCTACCTCTAGGGGTCTTCTCAGCCTTAAATCAGTTAATTCACTTTTTTAAAAAAAGACACTAAGAACAAGTCTTGCTCATAGTAAGTTCTTGCTATTATTATTATTACCATTTTAAAAATTAACTCTGAACATTTGTAAGAAGGTTAAAACAGTTCTCAAAATCAAGTCTGTCTGTGTCAGAACACTAATGAGACAGTTTGTTCCTCAAATAATGATTTCAAATAAAGAACCAGAGGAGTGTGAACATGCAATTTGATGAAGGATATGGGGGTGCAGGTTCTGGCTTAGTTCCACCAGATCCTGATTCTTTGGGGAATTGAGCTATACTGTCCATGGTGTTCCCAGGTTACACTAAAGCACAGGGGAGAGAAGATTCATTCTCTCTCCTCCTTCTTCGTGCAGAATCCACATTTACTCTATCACTGCAGCTTCTTTTTTTAAAAAATGTATTTTATTGATTATGCTATTACAGTTGCCCCATTTTCCCCCTTCATTCCCTCCCACCCTGTACACACTCTCCCACCCACATTACCCCCCTTTAGTTCATGTCCATGTGTCATAAGTTCTTTAGCTTCTACATTTCCCATACTATGCTTGCCATCCCCCTGTCTATTTTCTACCTACCATCCATGCTACTTATTCTCTGTACCCTTTACCCCCTCTCTCCTCCTCCACTCCCCTGTTGCTAACCCTCCATATGATCTCCATTTCTGTGGTTCTGTTCCTGTTCTAGTTGTTTGCTTAGTTTCTTTTTGTTTTTGTTTTAGGTGTGGTTGTTAAT
>JAPYXV010006068.1:0-10056 GCA_028533065.1 Trachops cirrhosus | reverse complement strand
TATCTTTGTTGATATTTTGTTTGGAGGATCTGTCCATTTTTGACAGTGGGGTGTTAAAGTCCCCCACTATAATTGTGTTGCTGTCAATATCTTTCTTGAAGTCCTCTAAGATTTTCTTTATGTATTTGGGTGCTCCTATGTTGGGTGCATATATATTTACTATATTTATGTCTTTTTGATGGATTCTTCCCTTGAGTATTATGACGTGACCTTCTGGGTCTCTCTTTATGGCCCTTTTCTGGAAGTCTATTTTGTCTGATATGAGTATTGCTACTCCGGCTTTTTTTTCCTGTCCGTTTGCTTGGAAAACTTGTTTCCAGCCCTTCACTTTCAGTCTGTGTAGGTCTTTGCTCCTGAGGTGGGTCTCTTGTAGGCAGCATATGTGTGGGTCATGCTTTCTTATCCAATCAGCTACTCTATGCCTTTTAATTGGGGCAAAAAATATGGAACGCTTCTTGAATTTGCGTGTTATCCTTGCACAGGGGCCATGCTAATCTTCTCTGTATCGTTCCAATTTTAGTATATGTGCTGCCGAAGCGAGCACCCCTGTAGAACTCTTTTCCTGTCCTATTCTTTGGAACTTGTGTGGCTGGTGTTGTGGTATAACTATTTAAATAGCTCTATCTTATCTTTCAAAGTACATTGCAAGTATGGCCCTTAATATTACCTGAAAAGCCTAGTACAGAACTCCATATATATGTTTATTCATAAAAATTAAGTTATTTCTTATATTTCTATGAAGGTACTTAATCTGAGGTTCAGAAAACGCTATGTGGAAGCTGTTGACTTATACACAGGTGAATTAAACAGAATTTACCTTGGAATTGCTGTTACTATGCTTTCTGAACCTCCCAGAGTTGAAGCTTTGGGAGGAGCAGAGATAAGAGAAACAGTGTTTGCCCTGAGCTGATTCTTGGCCTTACAAGTGTTTAAAGCTTGTTCTCTCTCACATGAGTTTGTTTGTTTTTTGGGTACTTCATCATCACTGAGGATGTGCTAACTGCAATTCTTGGGATATGGTCAAACCCATCTCTGATTCTGGTTGATCACTTACGCCTTTACTCTTTCCTGTCTCCTAGATATCTGGTGACTCCTAGAGCTTTTTTTTTTTTTAACTGAGGTCTTCTTCTCATCTTTGGTGGTCCTTTGGATAGGCCTGAAGACAACTTCACCATGGCTGTCTTTCTAAAAGCAGCCCAGCTCTAATCCATGGGAAGTCCTTACTCATGCTCTCTTCTGAATAATGTCAGGAATACAGACCATTCTCAAAGCAGCAACAATCTGTCCTTCTTTGCTCTTATCATCAGAGCCACCAGACAGCTTGTCTAGTGTTTCCTCCAAACTGAAAGGAGACATATCAGACTTTCACAGCGTGAAAATGAGGGAGAAACACACTCACACATCAGCCTCATCTGGGGTCGGGGTGGTGTTCACAGGATATCAAAGCTTTATAAAAATACTTCTCCAACTATTATTCCTTTAAAAATTTAAGTTAAACTGGGTATGAGCCACTTACTTCTTTAATTATGGGGTATTACTTGACATTGAAAGTACCAAGAAGAATATTGCTCTAATCCCTAAGTTTTATTCCTGTCACTTGCACTTTTGTAGAATATTTTATCCCTTTAATGTTGTGTTTCCTTTTCTTTAGAATGGACATGATGATAATACTGCCTCAAAGCATGAGTGTGGGGGTTAAATGGCTATAAATGATTATAAAATGATTTCATAAAATCATTTCACCAAAAACCACAAAATGATTAACACAGTGGCAAAGAATTCAACAAATCATTCCTAGTGATTTTGTCAAGGAAATGAAATACACCTCAGCACTATAATTTAATGACTTAGTTCTATCAAATGAGAGGAGTCCCTCAATCTGAATTGTTAATTAAATTAAACTCTAGCTCATTCTCTTCCACCTTTTTCTTTCACCATTCAAGATTGCAGTAGCCCTCCTAATATTGCCCATGGATCTCATCACGATGCAAGTTCATTCTTTTCCTTTACAACTGTGGTGCTCTATAAATGTGACGAAGGATATGTTCTGGTTGGAGACTCCAAAATCACCTGCAGAAATTCACAGTGGTCATCTCAAGCCCCTAAATGTAAAGGTAACTTCAACTTTACTGATTGCTCTTGCTAAGAAGATAGAACCAACATGAAATTTGTAATAGAGTCTCCCCTCAGCCAGAAGCATCACTTAGAATTTTGTATTTTATTTATTTATTTATTTCATGTAGTTACTGTTAATACATGCATATAGTAGAATGTTTTTAAAGTGTGAACCATCACCCAGTTAAACCCACTCTTACTAGCATGTATGTTTTCAAAGGTAATCTATAGGGCTACTTTTGCTTTGTTTTAATAAAATTTTTAGTTTAAATGTAGCATACTACAGAACTGTGCACAAATCTTAGGTGTACAGGTCAATGATTATCATAAAGTGAGTCAACCCATGAAACTATCACTCATGTCAAGAAGCACTGCCATTATCAACACCCTAGAAATGTTCCACATGTCCTCTCCCATTTACTCTCCAAAGGAGGTCTCTATTCCAAGACCATAGATTAATTTTGCCAACCTACTAACTTCATATAATGAAAAGCATGCACACATTCTATTGTGCCTGGCTTCTTTCTTTAACATTATATTTTAGAAAATAATCTATGTTCTTACATGTAATGATAGTCTATTCATTTTCATGTATTCCTTTGGACAAATATAGTACATTTTATGTATCTTATAAAAGTTTGAACTTTTTAATATTTTAGGCTATTATGAATAATGCTCTTATGTGAGTGTTTCTTGGTACAAATGTGTCAACATTCCTGATAGGAATAAACTTAGGAGTAGAATTACTATTTCATAGCGTATGCACTTATTCATTTTAGTAAATAATACTAAATCTTTTTCATAAGTGGTTACAACAATTTACATTTCCACCAGTAGTATATGTGTTCTAGTTTTGATAAACAGAAGTTCTGCATTTCAATTTAGTTCTATTTATTTACTTTTTCCCAACATTGGAGCTTTTTGTGTCCAGTTTAAGAAATATTTGCCTACAACAAAGTCACAAAAATATATTCACCTGTGTTATCTCCCAGACCTCTATTGTTTTACCTTTCACATTCATATAACCACTGAACTTGGAATTTCTCTAGGTTCATGGTGCAAAGTAGAAGTCAACATTTGTTTTTCCCCAATGAATAATCAATGAACCCTGTACCACTTATTAAATGGGCCATAGTTTCCACATTCCTCTGCAGTGCTACCTTTGTCATAATTCAAGTGTCCACATATGTATGTTTCTGCTTCTGCAACCATCTTCTCATTACGAAGTTGACTCGATTAAAGATTTCTGGTTGACCACTAAGGTTAAGATTGCTTTTTGTTTTTTTTTTTAATCTCACTGTAAATAGCAACTGAAGGGGATCATTCCTCTCCATTGTCTTAATTTAATATAGGAAGATGCTAAGGCTATGCAATTTAAAATTATACACTTAGAATTATGCAAAGTATAAGTAAGGTTTTGAGATATAGTAACTTTGAAAACTCAGATTATAGGACCACAATACTTAGGTGTATATCATAATTTGCCACCTAAAAGCTATTCAACCTGAGTCAAGTCATATAAGCTACCTGTACCTAATTTTTCTCTCTAACAAAATGGACATAATAATAGTGTTATAATTGTGTTTTATGTTGATAGTAGTATGTAAATTATTATTATTAATTTTATTATTATAATAATACAATAAATAGAGGTAAAGAACAACTGTCATCACACAGGTCTAATTTATTATCAGTGTTTTTTACCCCTCAGTATTCTCTAACTATTGTAAGATCTTAATCTGAGAATCACAAGATGATCAAAATTGTGTTTCCATAACAGCTCTGTGTCTGAAACCAGAGATAGAAAATGGAAATCTGTCTGTGGATAAGAATCTGTACATTGAGCTTGAAAATGTCACCATCCAGTGTGACACTGGCTATGGTGTTGTCAACAATCAAAGTATTACCTGCTCAGAAAACAGAACCTGGTACCCAGAGGTGCCCACATGTAAGTGGGTAAGTGGCACACACTTCAGGGTATTATATCACATTCTAAAAATGGCAGCCTGCTCCAGAGCACTGTCCCAACCAACACTGATGAGATCTGACTTTTGTCAGGACTCATTTCTATGTTGTTTAAATCACTTTGGAACCAGTAATTTCATCCTCAAAGCAATTGGTTAGTTCATTAAGGCAATTTCTCATTCTCTCATTTAATAGCAAAAAACACAAAGCCTTTAGATAAGAGGGGAGAGTAACAAAGATCCAGGTAACGTGGCCCCAGCCCTGTATTTTCTATCATAAGTGCTAAGCTTTTGTATAGCCATCACACTTCCTTCAGTTGTCCCAGAAGATGCCCCCTGGGTGTCTTTGGCAGCACATTGATCTGGACCCTAGGATGAACATTTTGCTGAGACACAAAGTATCTTGGATTTCTTCACCAGTCCTGAGTAGGGTCTCAATACTCCAATTTTGCTGTCATCACTGAGGCATCCTGAAAGACTCTTCTACCCTTACAGTTTGGAGAGAAACCTCTCAAAATCCATCCTTTTATCTCTTTTAGGAAGTCCATAATGGCTGTGACCAAGTGGTAGAAGGCAGAAAACTCTTACAGTGTCTCCCAAACCCAGAGGATGTGAAAATGGCCCTGGAGGTGTATAAACTGTCTCTGGAGATTAAGCGACTCAAACAGGAGTAAGACTTGAAAAGGAACATCAGTTAGAAATCATTGCATCCATTTCCCCTCATTCATTCCACACCCTAGTCCCCTGCCAAATAATGTATTAAGTACATTTTTCTTATTAGCACTCCACTATTTCTTAAGCACTATTATTTACTGAAAAAATCACCTGTTTTAGGAGACTCTTAGTGACACCAATAATGTGGAACTATTGATAATTTATATCTTAGCTCAGATTAAGCTTCTGCTTTTGTGGATTTGGTGGAATGGCAGAAATAAATAATTACCTGTCAAAAATCCAGTGTCTTTGTTTCCACTTTAATTCCTGTGTAATGAAATACTAGGGTCCTATATAAATCACTTCCTAATGCTTCTCTAGTTAATGTTGTTTTCTATTTTACCACATTTTGGGGTATATTTGGTCCTTGAATATACATACTTGTTTGTGCCTCATCTGAGGTGTCTTTACCCTACATCTTCACTGGTTATTCATCTTTCAAGGCCCAGGTCAAATATAACATCTTCCTCCAAGTCTTTGCCTTTCTCTCCCTATTTGATCATCAGCATTTGTCTGGAACAACTTCTCACTTCCCTCTTCATATTTAAGGTGCACTTGTTTTTTGCTCAACTTTCCTTCCATCCAACAATAAACAGCTTGAAATTCTTTGAAAGCCTGATCTATATGCAACCCAAACATTCCTCTTGTCCATGCCCAAGTCTTCCAATTTAATCTAATCGCTTTTTAAATATTTCAATTAAAATGGCTTTAGTGTTTCTCTTAAACCAGATTCCCCAGAAGCAGACACTGAGAAGAAGATTCATGTACAAGTATTTTATTAAGGAAGTGCTCCAAGAGAAATGGGAAAGGGTGTAGGGTGAGCAGAACAGGACAGAGAAGGAGCCTAGCAGAATGATCAGGCAAAGTCTTACAGAGAATGACTTAGTTTTGTCCCAAAGGGAACTCTGGACTATAAATTTCCTTAAGTTTTATCACAATTCCAGGCAATGGAACTGGATGTTCATTCTGCTGTGCCAGTCAGTTATTGATGAAGGACCACTATGGGGACACAGAAGTGCCCAGGGCATCCACCTTTCCCTGTGCGAGGGCAAGGCTCTCATACAGTGCAGGGAGTCCTGCCAGGAGTCTAGAAGTCTCCTTCTAGTGAGCTTTGGTGACTGTTAGACACTGAAGCACAGAGAAGCCTGCAGACAAGTGCACAGAAATGATAAACGGTTGTGAGGGACTTGGCAGAGTTTATGTCATGAGTCCCTCTTATATCTCTGCACATTCTTGGGAGCCTTATATTTCTGACAGTCACCATTTCTTCCAATTTTTTGCATCCTCTGAAATCTCATTCTCACTTATGCTTACCTACTATGACTGGCTTCTGGTTCTCTACTACATCTTGATCAATAATGGGAACACCACTTCTTTTCTCTGATTTCAGCAAAACAGCAGTCACACAAGAAAGCTGCATAGTTGACTTGTACTAAAGTCTTAGCCATTAACAGAAAGGTATATGGCTGGCTACAGTAAGACTGGACTTTCACACTGGATGTTGCATCACTGTGATCTTAAAACAACAGTGTGGTGATTAGGGGTGCGGAAGAGGGGGTGGTTGGAGGTGGAAGAGGGTATAAGGGAGATAAATGGTAATGGGAAAAATACAATAAAAATAAACTATTAAAAAAAAGACTTATTGCCTTTCATTGCCACCAGGAATATTTCCTGGCTGACTTTCTCTGTATAACCCTGCCAGGCTTGTCTGGTCTGCCACTGTTCTGCCTCAAACCTCTCCTTGATGCACACCATTCATTCTTGCTCCAGCTGCCCCAGAAACCCATTTCCCTTTATTAGGGAAAGCATTTTATGTCTCCATCTTTCTATAGTTTCAGGGCTTTATATCCAAAACTTCATGAATGTACTCAAATAAGCAAAGGGTCATCCATTAAGTTTGGGCACCATGCTGTAGAGAAGATTCAGGGGAATCTCTGAAATACGAGTCTTTTTGTTTTTCCTCCACTTCAGTCTCTGGGGGTGGGGCAGTGTAGAGATATTATGAATTATGTAACATTTTTTTGTTAATTCTAAATTAACTACCAACAATTATAATTATGGAAGTAATACAAGGAGGGACCCTCCAAAAACCCAGAATTATCTTCTGGATGTCAGGCCCCTTTGTAGTACAGGCTTTCCTTACTAGGTGAGTGTTCTAGGAACCCAACTATATCAGTGTATCAGCTGGCATTGCTGTGAGAGGGTGAGTTTGGTTTCAGTGAATAGTATTTTTTATACTGGCAGATTTATTTTTTAACTTGTTTTATTTTTCAAGTACAGTTGTCTCCGTTTTCCTTCCACCACTCTCCCCCACCTCAGCCATCCCTACTTCCCACCCTTGATCCTACCCCCCTTTGGTTTTGTCCATATGTTCTTTATACATGTTCCTGTAAATCCTTTCCCCTTTTCCCCTCATTGCTCCCTCCTATGTCCCTTCTGGTTACTGTCATTTTGTTCTTAATTTCAATGTCTCTGGTTATATTTTGCTTGCTTTGTTTTATTAGTTAGTTTCCATTTACAGGTGAGATCATATGGTATTTGTCTCTCACCACCTGATTTCCCTTAGCATGATGGTCTCCAGAACCATCTTGATCTTTACTAAGCTAAGCCAAACCAAGCCAAGCAGTGATCTATGAATATATTTCCTTACAAGACAACTCTAATTTTTATGGCAGTAATAATTTATCTTGTTTTTTGGTTTAGTCTTCTGTGTTCCCATTGCTACATGCTCCCATATATCTGCCATAGTCTAGTAAGTAGTATTTTTCCTAGGGCTCAGACATGTCATATGCTGTTTCAATTCTATTTGCCTCCCACCACCTCTCCTAGAGATTTCCTTCCTAAACTCTCTATTCAGTGGTTCTGGAATGAGCTTTTTACTTTAAAATCTTAGGTCTTTCCTTTGCTGTTCTCTTTACTACTTTGATGCCAAGTCTTCGTCTGTTTCAGTTTATTTTCTAATTTTTTCTGGAACAGATCCTTCACAAGGTGCCTAAGAAAGGGTGCCCAGGAAATAAATTGTTGAGTCCTTTAATGCTTTAAAATATCTGTTTTTCCTGCCCTCCAGTTAATTGATAGATTGTTTGTACATAGAAATTTGGATTCTCTCAGAATTTTTATTGTATTACCCAATTGCTAAGTGCCTTCCAGTTCTGTTATGAAAGAATTCATGATATTCCAATCCTTGATACAGTGTTCATCTTTTTTTCCTCTCTCATTCTGAGACATTTTAGCATCTTCTCTTTATCCCTGTGGTCTTGATCTAGAACATTTTTCATGCATTAACCTGGGTACATGCTGGGACTTTTGGATATGGAAACTGATGTGCTTCAGATCAGGAAAAAAATTAGAAAATTTTGTGGGTTTTTTAAATTTTTATTTTGCTTTAGCTGTGTTTCCCACCCCCAGGAACTCCTGTTAGTTAAATATTGTTATAACTTTTATTTCTGTCCTACATTTTGTATTTTATTTTTTGTGTTCTACTTTCTGGAAGATTTTCCTGATTTTGTATTTTAAGATTTTTATTGAAGTTTAAAATCTGTTTATCATATTTTAATTTCTTATAGCTTGTTCTTATTCTGTATAAGTTACTTTTAAGTAGTATCTTATTTTGTTCATGAATACAATTATCATTTTTGCTGTCTCTGAAAATATTAATTACAATGTGAGGCTTTAAATACATTCCTTGCTTTTTGCTCATATGAAGAAATGGGACCCTAAAATATTGATATCTCTGTGTATACATGACACTTCTCTAATAATGAACTTTAAGCTTGTTGGGCAGCAAGAAGGTTTAACTATTTGTATGTTTGTTTTATGTTGAAATGGACATGTATCTACAGGTATTTCTTGGGACATGTTCAATGCTTCCTGAAAAGATTTATGTAATCTCTTTTTTTTTAAAGAAGATACCATTGTTGTTACCATTTTTTAAGAAGATACCATTTTTTTATTGTTGTTCAAGTACAATTGTCTCTATTTTCACCCCACCATGCCCCCCTTCCCCACCTCTTTATTAATTTATAAGCCTTAGTCTTTTCTCTTGAGGTTCTACTACTTGTTATGTGCTATGTAAAGTGAAGAAATTAGTGCTTCTACATTTATATTCAATTTCACCGCCCTTTTCATTTGTCATCTACATACTACTATTTTTATATTGCATCATTTATTTTTATAGCACTTTGATTTTATTGAATATCTATGACTACTACGCATTGAGGACAGAGTTAACTACACTTACCATTTTATTTGAGGGGTTTGTTCAAAGTAGGTGTTCAATAATCATTTCACAAAGGGGCATTTGAAGTTCCATGAGTTAAAACTTGGTACAAAAGATCAATTTTTAAAACTTTCTGCTGAATATAATGCCTTCTTGGTACCACATGCCAAAAACATGTTATGTGTTTCTTTTCTGGGTTTTACAGGAGAACCCAAGGTCATGAAAAGGACTGAGAATAGACAAGAAAATCTTGAAAAAGATCAAAATTGGAGGATTAATACCACTAGATTTCAAGACTGATTATAAAGTTATATAAATAAAGGCAATTTGGTGATGGTGCAAATATAATCAAGGTGGCCATACATCTGAGTACAGAATTGAGAAATAGTTATATTTAGCTTAATTGTGACAAATTTGACTCTTCAGTGTGGTAGGCAAGGATTTTTTTAGTTCAGAAATTGTATTCTTCATTTCCTCTTGGCTCTTGTTGATAGTTTCTATTTCCTTTTTCATGTTGATATAGTTTGCAGTGAGTTCATTGTAGCTTTCCTTTTTCTGTAGTTTCTGGAAACTCATTGAGAGTTCGTCGAACTTCCTGATAATCATTGCTTTGAACTCAGAATCTGATAGTTGAGTTGCCTTTATTTCATTTAGCATTCTTTCTGAGGCTTCCTCCTTTCCCTTCATTTGGGGATTGTTTCTTTGTCTTCTCATTGTTCATGAGACTCTTCTTGCTAGCCTCGGCTTCTTAAATTGATCTGTTCTGGCTCCCTGGGTTTATGGTGTGAACTTCTGTGGTAGAATACCTGTGAGATTCTGTGGTATAGTCTCTTTTGGGTATCCAGGTGTTCACAGTTTCCACCTACTCTTTTTTGTGATCAGCTGGAGGGGTAAGGCAAAATGGTTTAAGACAGCAAGAGAGTATTCTATGATATTTACAGTAGCAGCCAGTAGAGAGGAGATAGGAGATCCTTTGGCTATGTATAGTGTTAATTGTGATCTTCCACCCCACTAGCCACTTTTTAGAAAGGATGGAAAGAAGCT
>JAPYXV010006067.1:0-10057 GCA_028533065.1 Trachops cirrhosus | reverse complement strand
AGGGTAGGAATATGTGGGTGGGCTGGAATGGGAATAAAGGAGGGAAACTGTACTGAATAAACTAAAAAAATAATTTAAAGAAAAGTAATACAAAGTGACCATTAAAGTAGGGTATTCACATACCTTAGTGGGCTGACTGAGTGAAAGTAGTTGAATTTTGATGTACCAGACTCATTAACATAGAGACAATAACATACCACTCACCCACCAGAAACCTCATATATATTCAGAATGGATCAGAAATAGAAAGTAGTAAGAAAAAAGACTTCTGAGGTGGAAAAAACAAACACCTCATAGTATTATCAAACCCCTTATAGTATTGGCTAGGACTTCCAATACTATATTGAATAGAACTGGTGAACCAAACCCAACTGTTACACAAAAGTTTCTATGTTAAAGATCATGTAATTTCCCACTTAGAACAACATCTTACCTGTCCAGCCAGAACTTAACACTTATGTTCTACACTATTCTAACAAATATAATTACATACCTTCCAAAAACACAGTAGAGAATTCTCAAACCTAAAACAAAAGAGTAACTGTTTTACATATACTAACAGCACTGAGAAGTAACAATACCGTGTGTTAGATAAACACTTGGTGTTGGACATTTGTTAAAAATTAAAGGGAAAAATTAAAAAACACAGCACTTTGGAGACGG
The DNA here is from genome assembly GCA_028533065.1 of Trachops cirrhosus. Lineage (NCBI taxonomy): Eukaryota > Metazoa > Chordata > Mammalia > Chiroptera > Phyllostomidae > Trachops > Trachops cirrhosus. The sequence continues at coordinate 9,394 of JAPYXV010006067.1, read as the reverse complement.
TGAGTATATAGGTGAACCTTTCATGGTATAATGATTACTTTTCAGAAAGGTGTTCCTACATAACCAATAAGCAGGTATGTGACATGCTTTAGAAAAAAGGCAGAATGCTTAGGATTTTAATGGTTTTAATCCTTATAGGGAAAACTATATAGCTATCTAAAACCTTAGATATCCAAAAGTATTTATTCATTTTTTAAATAATTTTTTCCTGTTGTTCTGGTACAGTTGTGTCCATTTTCCCCACCCCATGCTCCCTAGCTACAACCTTCTCAATCTCCCACCCTCCAACATACCCTCTTTGGCTTTGTCCATGTGTCCTTTGTACATGTTCCTTGATGACACTTACACTTTTCCCCACATTTTCCCACTCTACCCTCCCTGCTGGTAACTGTCAGTTTGTTCTTTATTTCAATATGTCTAGTTATATTTTGCTTGCTTTTTTGTTGTGTTGATTAGGCCCACTTATAGGTGAGATCATATGGTATTTATCTTTCACTAGCTGCCTTAATTCACTTAGATAATGCTCTCCAGATACATCAATTCAGTACTGAAGGTTAGGAGCTCCTTTTTTCTTTGTGATGTGTAGTATTCCATTGTGTAAATGTACAAGTTTTGTGATCCACTCATTTACTGATGTGCACTGAGTTTGATTCCAATACGTGGCTATTGTAAATTGTGCTGCTAAGAACATTGAGGTGCATAAGTTCTTTACAATTGGTGTTTCAAGATTCATTTTTTAAAAATATTTTATTGTTGTTCAGGTACAGGTGTCTTGCATTTACCCCTGCAACACTCCGCCCCGTTTCAAGATCCTTAGGATATAATCCCAGCAGTGGAAATGCTGGGCTGAAAGGCAGTTCAATTTTTAGTTTTCTGAGGAAATTCCATACTGTTTTCCACAGTGGCTGCACCAGTCTGCATTCCCACCAACAGTGCACTAGGGTCCCTTTTTCTCCACAACTTCTCCAGCACTTGTTGTTTGTTGATTTGTTTATGATGGCCATTCTGACTGGTGTGAAGTGGTATCTCCTTGTGGTTTTAATTTGCATCTCTCCGATAACTAGAGATACTGAACATCTTTTCATGTATCTCTGGACCCACTGTATGTTCTCTTTGGAGAAGTGTCTGTTCAAGTCCTTTGCCCATTTTTTAATTGGGCTGCTTGTCTTCAAATGGAGTCGTGTTAGTTCTTTTTATATTTTGGAGATTAAACCCTTGTCTGATGTATCTTTGGAAAATATGTTTTCCCATACAGTTGGTTCTCTTTTTATTTTAATACTGTTTTCTTTAGCCATGCAGAAGCTTTTTATTTTGATGAGATCCCATGTGTTTATTCTTTCCTTTATGTCCCTCGCTCTAGGGGACGTGTCGGTAAAAATGTTTTTGCATGCAATATCTGAGATTTTCCTGCCTATGTTCTCCTCTAGGACATTAATGCTGTCACAGCTTATATTTAAACATTTTATCCACCTTGAATTTAATTTTGTGTACGGTGTAAGTTGGTGCTTGAGTTTCATTTTTTTTGCATGTAGCTGTCCAGTTCTCCCAACACCATTTGTTGAAGAGGCTATTTTGACTCAATTTTATGTTGTTGCCCCCTTTGTGGAATATAAATTGCCCATAGAGACTTGGGTTTATTTCTGGGCTCTCTGTTCTGTTCCATTGGTCCATGTGCCTGTTTTTTCGCCAGTACCAAGCTGTTTTGATTACAATGGCCTTGTAATACAGTTTGGTATGAAGTATTGTGATCCCCCCTAGTTTGCTCTTCTTTCTCAAAATTGTATCAGCTATTCAGGGTAGTTTATGGTTCCATATAAGTTTTTGTAGTGTTTGTTCTATGTCTGTGAAATATGCCACGTGTACTTTAATAGGTATTGCATTGAATCTGTAAATTGCTTTGGGTAATATGGACATATTGATGATGTTAACTTTTCTGATCCATGAACACGTATATGAATCCACTTGTTTGTGTCTTCCTTGATTTCTTTCTTCAGTGTTATGTAGTTTTCTGAATACAGGTCTTTTACCTCTTTGGCTAGGTTTATTCCTGGATATTTTATTTTTCTTTTTTTGCTATATCAAATGGGATTTTTTTCTTGATTTCCGCTTCTGCTGTTTCATTGTTGGTGTACGAAAATGCCTTTCATTTCTGGATATTGAGTTTTATCCCGCTGTTCTGCAAATTTCATTTATTAGGTCGAGCAGTTTTTTGGCCGAGTATATAGGATTTTCTATGTACACTATCATGTCATCTGCAAACAGTGATAGTTTTGCTTCCTCCTTTCCAATTTGGATGCCTTTTATTTCCTTTTCTTGTCTGATCACTGTGGCTAAAACTTGCAGTACTATATTGAATAGAAGTAGTGAAAGTGGACAGCCTTGTCTTGTTCCTGATCTTAGTGGAAAGGATTTTAGTTTTTGTCTATTGAGTATGATGTTGGCTATGTGTCTCTCATATATGGCCTTTATTATATTGAGGAATGCTCCGTCTATTCCCACTTTGCTGAGTGTTTTTATCATAAATGTGTGCTGTACGTTATCAAATGGTTTTTCTGCATCTATTGATATGATCATGTGATTTTTATCTTTGCTTACGTTTATGTGATGTATTATATTTATTTATTTGTGAATATTGTACCATCCTTGCATACTGGGACGAATCGCAAATTGTCATGCTGTATGACCTTTTAATGTATTGTTGGATGTGGTTTGCCAATATTTTGTTGAGAATTTTAGCGTCTATGTTCATCAGCAATGTTGGCCTGAAGTTTTCTTTCTTTGTTGTCTTTATCTGGGTTTGGGATGAGGATGATCCTGGCTTCATAAAACGAGTTTGGGAATCCTCCATCATTTTTGATATTTTGGAATAGTTTGTGAAGGATACGGGTTTGCTCTTTCTTAAATACTTTGTAGAATTCTCCTGTGTAACCATCCAGTCCAGGGCTTTTGTGTGTTGGGAGTTTTTTGATTACTGTTTCAATTTCATCTGCGGTTATTTATCTGTTCAGGCTTTCTGCTTCTTCTTCAGTGAGTTTTGGAGGATTATATTTTTCTAGAAATTTGTCCATTTCACCTAGGTTTTCAAATTTCTTGGCATACAGTTCTTTGTAGTAATTTCTTACAGTCCTTTGTATTTCTGTGGTATCAGTTGTAATCTCTCCTCCTTCATTTCTGATTGTGTTTATTTGGGTCCTCTCTCTTTTTTTCTTCATGAGCCTGCTTAAAGGCTCTTGGATTTTGTTTATCCTTTCAAAGAAGTAGCTCCTTAAGTCATTGATCCTTAGAATTGTGCTTTTAGTCTCTATGCCATTTAAATCTGCTCTGATCTTTGTATTTCCTTCTTTCTACTTGCTCTGTGTTGTCTTTGTTGTTGTTCCTGAGTTCTTGTAGATGTAGCGTTCAGTTGTTTGTTTGAAATGCTTCTATCTTTTTTATGTAGGACTGTATTGCTATGAACTTCCCTCTCAGGACTGCCTTCAGTGTGCCCTATACATTTTGCATTTGTGTGAGTTCATTTTCATTTGTTTCCAGAAACTTTTTGATATCTTCCGTAATTTCATTCTTGACCCATTCATTGTTTAATAGCATGCTATTCAATCTCCATGATGTTGAGTGTTTCGGGTTTTTTCATTGGGGTTTTTTTCTAGTTTCAGTCCCTTGTGGTCAGAGAAAATGCTTGATATGTTTTCAATTTTCTTGAATTTGTTGAGGCTTATTTTGCATCCTATCATGTGGTCTATCTTTGAAGATGTTCCATGTGCATTTGAGAAAAATGTGTACTTAGCTTCTTTTGGATGAAAGGCTCTGTATATATCAGGTAAGTCCATTTCATCTAAGACATTGTTCAATGCCACAATATCTTTGTTTACATTTAGTTTGGAAGATCTGTCCACTCTTGTCCATGGGGTGTCAAAATCCCCTACTATAATTGTGTTACTATCAGCATCTTTCTTGAAGTCCTCTAATATTTTCTTTATGTATTTGGTTCCTCCTATGTTGGGTGCATATATATTTACAATACTTATGTCTTGTTGGTGGTTTCTTCCCTTGACTATTATGAAGTGACCTTCTGGGTCTCTCTTTATGACCCTTTTTTTGAAGTCTATTTTGTCTGATACGAGTTTTGCTACCCTAGCTTTTTTTTTTTTTTTCTGTTTATTTGCTTGGAAAATTTGTTTCCAGTCCTTCACTTTCAGTCTGTGTAGGTCTTTTGTCCTGAGGTGGGTCTCTTATAGGCGGCATATGTGTGGATTATGCTTTCTTATCCATTCAGCTTTCTATGTCTTTGAATTGGAGCATTTAATCTGTTTACGTTAAAGGTATTATTGATAGGTACTTATTCATTGCCATTTTCGTACCTGTGTTCCTGTCTCTCTCTCTCTCTCTCTCTCTCTCTCTCTTCCTTCTTTTCCTCAAAGCAGTTCCTTTAGTATCTCTTGCAGAGCTGGTTTGGTGGAGGTGTATTCTTTTAGACTTCTTTTGTCTGGGAAGCTCCTTACTTAGCCTTCTATATTCATTGAGAGCCTTTGTGGGTAAAGTAGCTTTGGTTGCAGGCCTCTGGTTCTCATTACTTGGAATATTTCTTGTGATTCTTTCTGGCTTGAAGCATTTCCATTGAGAAGTCAGCTGGTAGGATTATCTCGGATCCTTTTATGTTACTTACTGTTTTCCACTGCTGCCTTTAAGATTCTAACTTTGTCTTGGAATTTTGTGATTTTGATTATGATGTGTCTTAAAGTGGGCCTCTTTGGGTTCCTCTTGATTGGGACTCTCTGTATTTCCTGGATTTGTGTGACTTTTTCTCTCATCAAATTAGGGAAGTTTTCTATCATTAGATTTTCAAATAGGTTTTCTATCCCTTACTCTTCTTCTTGTCCTTCTGGTATCCCTATTATATGGAAATTATTACATTTCATAGTGTCTTCCATTTCTCTTAATCCCTCTTCATTCTTTCTGATCCTCTTTTCCTTTTCTTGCTCTTTCTGCCTGTTTCTTTCTACTTTGTCCTCCACCTCACTGGTCCGATCTTCTGCTTCATGATTCCTGCTTTTGATTGTTTGTACTATGTTCTTCAGTTCTGAAATTGTATTCTTCATTTCCTCTTGGCCCTTGTTGATAGTTTCTATTTCTTTTTTCATGTTGATGTAGTTTGCAATTTGTTCATTGTAGTTTCCCTCTAGTTTCTGGTACTTCACTATGAGCTCATTGAACTTCTTGATAACCATTGCTTTGAACTCAATATCTGATAGTTGAATTGTCTCTATTTTATTTACCGTTCTTTTGAGGCTTCCTCCTTTCCTTTCATTTGGGGATTGTTTCTTTGTCTTCCCATTGTTTGTGAGACTCTTCTTGTTATCCTCTTCTTCTTAAATTGATCTGTTCTGGCTCCCTGGGTTTATGGTGTGATCTTCTGTGCTAGAACACCTGTGAGATTCAGTGGTGCAGTCTCCTTGATCTCCCCAGCTCACTGGTCTTGTGTTGTCATTTATGTTGGTTCTGTGTTTCTCTTTGGGTTTTGATTGTTGTTGGGTCTTTCTTTGGTTGGTCCTTCCCATCAGCTGGTTAACTGAGGGTTACTCTGTCTACCACCTCTTGTATTTTGTTGTACTGGTGAGGGCAGGTTGTGTTTATGCTGCTTCTTCCATGTGTACAAGGCTTTGAGGATTCTCTCTTATTGTTGTTCAGTCATTTGTTCTGGATTATTTCTCCACTATGTAGTTGCATTTCCAGATAGGTCCTCAACTGAGGTTCCTATGGCTTTCACTCCCTCCTTCACCTTCTTCTTTTGTTGTCTGTTGGTGGTTCCTTTGGTGTTGGATTTCCTCTTCTAGCAGGTATCCTGGTGTTCAAAGCTTACACCTAGTCTTTTTTTGTGATCAGTTGGAGGTGTAAGGCAAAATGGTTTAAGACAGCAATAGAGTATTCTATGATATTTACAGTAGGAGCCAGTTGAGAAGAGATAGGAGATCCTTTGGCTATGTATAGTGTTAACCATGATATTCCACCCAACTAGCCACTTTTTACAAAGGATGGAAAGAAGATAAGACTCTTGTTGGGGAGGGAAGGGTTGTGAGTTGCATTTAGAAGGCAGTGAGGTTGTGGGAGGTCAGATTCATGGGTAAGATGAGAGTAAAGGATAGTAAATAGGTGTAGTGTGTGAGAGAATGTAGTTAACCACAACAATAATAGATTTCAGGAAACCATGAAGTGGGCCAAGATCTGGGAGGGATGTTGTGTAGTATTTACAATTGTATGGAATAGCTATTATTTACAATAATATTAGAGCAACAATCATATGACAGAATCTATTTGATCTGGAAAGCAATCTTAGGGAGTATAGGATCTTGAGTCATGTGCTAATGGAACACAAGTGAAGTGAAGGACAGTAAAGGAGAACATAGTGTTCTCACTATGAAAGAGACAACAGGGGGAACCAGTTAAATGATATAATATAACCAGCCAAGGAAAGAAGACTAAACAGAAAGGAGAGGAATACAAAAATACTATTAAAATAAAAGATGTAAAAATAATGAAAAAATAATAACGCAAACATGCAATAACTTACAAGTTCTCTGTAATACCAAATTGAAATTTGTCTCACTATCTCAGCTGTTGGGATGTCCCCTCTTTGGGTCCAACTCTGGTCTTTTCACAGTTCCAGTTTTTTTTGTCTCATGTCTGGTTTTTCAATGTCAACTATAATTTTTGGTCTCCTATTTTAATATATGCTGGGGCATTGTTGGCTGTTTGCTCTGTTCCTCTGTAAATCGTCTAGGTTTTTCTCCCATGTGTAGGGGGAAGTGGAATCTGCTTCTTCCTACCTCACCACCATCTTCTTCCTCTTCCAGTTGTACATTTTTTAATTGGGTTATTTGTCTTTCTGGAGTGGAGTCATGTGAGTTCTTTATATATTTTTGAGATCAAACACTTACCCAAATATCATTTGAAAATATATTTTCCCATATGTTTGGTTCCCTTTGTATTTTACTGATGTTTTCTTTAGTGATTCAGAAGCTTTTTATTTTGATGTGGTCTCATTTGCTTATTCTTTCTTTTATGTCTCTTGCTCTAGCTGACATATCAGTGAAAATATTGCCATGTGGAATATCTGAGATTTTTCTGCCTATGTTCTCCTGTAAGACTTTTATTGTGTTGTGACTTATAGTTAAGTCTTTTATACATGTAGAAGTTATTTTTGTGTATGGTGTAAGTTGGTGGTCAAATTTCATTTTTTTTTTTGGCATGTAGCTAACCAGCTGTCCCAACACCATTTGTTGAAGAGGCTGTTTTTACTCTATTTTATGCTTCTGCCCCCCTTGTGGAATAGTAATTGACCATAGAGACTTGGGCATATTTCTGGGCTCTCTATTCTATTTCATTGATCTATGTGTCTGTTCTGATGCCAGCATCAGATTGTTTTGATGATTGTGGCCTTGTAATATAATTTGATATCAGGGAATGTGATCCCTCCTACTTTGTTCTTCTTTCTCAAATTTGCTGTGGCTATTTGAAGTTGTTTATGGTTCCATAAAAAAATTTTGAAATCTTTATTCTATATCTGTGAATTATGTCATTGGAATTTTAATAAGGATTGTGTTGATTCTGTAAATTGCTTTGCCTAGTATGGATATTTTGATGATGTTAATTCTTCCAATCCAGGAACACAATAAGTGGTTCCATTTCTTAGTGTCTTCCTTAATTTCTTTCTTTAGTGTTGTGTAGTTTTCAGAGTACAGGTCTTTTACCTTCTTCAGGTTATTGTTAGGTACTTTTATTTGTTGTTGTTGCTCTAGAAAATGGGTTTTTCCCCCGATTTCTATCATTGGTGTTTCTTTGTTGGTGTACAAAAATGCCTTTGGCCTTGGCTGGTTTAGCTCAGTGGTTTGCATGCCAGCCTGTGGATCAAAGTATTGCCTGTTTGATTCCCAGTTAGGGCACATGCTTGGATTGCAGGTGAGGTCCCCAGTAAGGCCATGGAAGAGGCAACCACACATGTTTCTCTATATATCTCTCCCCACCCCCAAAAATAAACAAGTAAAAATGCCTTCAATTTCTGAATATTGACTTTGTAGCCCACTGTTTTTCCAGATTCACTTGTTATGTCATGTAGTTTTATGGTTGAGTCTATAGGGCAGGGTTTGAAACTCATTTTCACGGGGGGGCCACATCAGCCTCATGGTTGCCTTCGAAGGGCCCAATGTAATCTTCAGATTGTATAAATGTAACTACTCAGTAACTAGGGGCGAGGAGCTCGGCTCTGCCACTGCGTAGAAACAAGGTATTGGGCCAGATAAAACAAGGTGAAGGGCTGGATTCAAGCCGTATGCCTTGGGTTTGCCACCTGTGCTATAGGATTTTCTCTATACACTTTATGTCATCTCTAAACAATGATAGTTCTACTTCCTCCTTTCCAATTTGGATGCCTTTTATTTTTTCTTGTTTTCTGATTAGTGGGTCTGGAACTTCCAGTACTATATTGAATAGAAGTGGTAAAAGTAGACATCCTTGCCTTCTTACTGATCTTAGTGGGAAAACTTAATTTTTTCCCCATTGAGTATGAGGTTATCTGTAGGTTTTTCATAAATGGCGTTTATGATGTTGAGGTATGCTCCCTCTACTCCAATTTGCTGAGAGTTTTTACCATAAATGGCTACTGTACTTTATCAAATGTTTTTTTCTGCATATATTGCTATGTCATGCAATTTTTGTTTTCGTTTGGTATATGTGATGGATTACATTTATTGATTTGCAAATATTGTACCATCCTTGCATTCCTGAGATGGAACTGACTTGATCATGGTGTATGATGTTTTTGATGTATTGCTGGATACAGTTTTCCAATATTTTGTTGAGGATTTTAGCATCTACATTGATCACCAATACTGACTTGCAGTTTTCTTTCTTTATTGTGTCTTTCTTTATCTGGTTTGGGATTTAGGACAATGCTGGCTTTGTAAAAAGAGTTTGGGAATCCTCACCCATCTTGGATTTTTTGGAATAGTCTGAAAAGTATATGGGTTAGTTCTTCCTTAAATGTTTTGTAAAATTCTCCTGTGAAACCATCTGGTCTTAAGCTTTCATGTGCTGGCAATTTTTTATTACTGCTTCAACTTCATCAGCTGTTATTGGTCTGTTCAGGCTTTCTGTTTCTCCTTGATTCAGTTTTGGGAGACTATATGTTTCTAGAAATTTGTTCATTTCACCCTGATTTTCAAATTTCTTGGCATATAGTTGTTCTTAGTAATTTTTTACAGTCCTTTGTATCTCTGTGGTATCAGCTGTAATCTCTCCTCTTTCATTTCTGGTTTTCTTTATTTGGGTTCTCTTTTTTCTGGATTATTCTGCTAAAATGCTTGTTGATTTGTTTATCTTCTCAAAGAATGAGTTTCTGGAT
>JAPYXV010006066.1:0-10058 GCA_028533065.1 Trachops cirrhosus | reverse complement strand
GCAATGAAGGTAGATAGAAAATAGACAGGGGGAGGGCAAGAATAGTATGGGAAATGTAGAAGCAAAGAACTTATGACACATGGACTGAAGTAAAGGGGGGGAATGTGGGTGGGAGAGGGTGTTCAGGGTGGAGGGGAATGAAGGGGGGATAATAGGACAACTGTAATAGCATAATCAATAAAATATATTAAAAAAATAATAATAATAACTAAAAAATAATTACTTAAAAATAAAGTTTAGCCATGTTTTCCTCTGTAAAAAAAAAAAAAAAAAAAAAAAAAATTTTTTGTATTTTTTCACATTCTCTCCCCATTCTAATAGGTGAAATATATATTCACATTGTCAGATCATACAGTCATTATACCATAATTTTTCTTTCAAATCCCCATTTTTCTTAGTTCTACAAGTAATACATGAGTATCATATATATGTATATATAATATCTAAAGAATGTGTGTGTGTGTGTATATACACACACCAGTTTTCCATATGTTGATACTGTTCTAGTTGGATATGCTGGTAAAAATTGTCTGTGCCCTTCAAACTTCCAAGTTAATTTTGTTGGATATCAAATCCTTGGCCCACATTTTTCCTTGAATATACCTTAGTTATATTACTCTATATTCTTCTGATGTAATAATTTCTGTCAAACAATCTAATGACAATATAATTTTCTCTTTTTGTACGTCACTCGCTTTTTTTGCCTAGATGATGAAATAATTTTTTCCTTAAGGTTCAATAATATTACCAGAACATGACTATTATAGTCATTCTGAGTCAGTACTTACATATGTGGTGTTGTTTCAGCATGTAGTTTTTTAAAAAGATTAGTTTCCTGATTTACAGTGTTTAGTATGCATTCTCTCCTCCTGCTTTCGTTTTTTTCTTTGGGACTACTATTAATTGTTTATTTGAGCTTCTGATGTTAATTATCTATGTTTAGCTTTTGTCACTAGCTCTTGAATCCTTAATAGCTCTTCATTTATTTTTAACTTAACATTTTTTTACCTCCTGTTTTTCTTAAGGCATTATTTGTTGTATTCATTCAGTCTTATATTTCTTCTAATTGAGATTTTATTTCTGAAAATATTTTTCTTTTATGTCCAAATATTTCCTGAATTAATCACCTCATAGCTACATTTTTCAAATTCTGACTTATGTTGATTTTTTCTTAATTAAATAATGTTTTCAATTATAGTTGACATTCCATATTTATATTTGTTTCAGGTATACAGTATTGCACTTAGACATTTATATAATTTGTGAAGTGATCCCTCTGATAAGTCTAGTACTCACCTGGCACCATACATAGTTATTACAGTGTTATAGACTGTATGCTCTGTGCTATACTTTACTTCCCTATGACTCTCTTGTAACTGCCAGTCTGTACTTTTTAATCCCTTCAGCTTTTTCATACAGCCCCTCAACCCTTCCCCCATTTGGCAACCATCAATTTGTTCTCTGTATCTATGAGTTTGTTTTGTTTTTTTAGATTCCATGTATAAGTGAAATCATATGGTATTTGTCGTTCTCTTTCTGACTTATTGCGCTTAGCCTAATACCCTCTAGGTACATCAACGTCGCACATGGAAAGATTTCGTTCATTTTTATGGCTGAGTAATACTCCCTTGTATGTATGTACATCTTTATCCAAACGTCTATGGTGGACATTTAAGTTGCCTCCATATCTTGACTATTGAAAATAATGCTGTCAATACTTGCTTGATATGTTTAGGTGCCTCCTAGGTTGGGTGCATAAATATTTAAAAGGGTTATATGCTCTCCCTGGATTGATCCCTTTATCATTATGAAATGTCTTTCTTTATCTCTTGTTATAGTCTTTGCTTTAAAGTCTATTTTGTTTGATATGAGTGTTGCTACCCCAGCTTTTTTTCTTTTCCATTTGCATGAAATATATAATATATGTATATTACTTTGTCTCTCTCCTTTGATCTGAAGTGGACTGGTGTACGCAGCATATGCATGGGTATTGTTTTGTTGTTCCTTCAGCCATCCCCAATCTTTTAATTGGAGCATTTATCCATTTACATTTATAGTGATTATTGATAGTTATGTAGTTACTGCCATTTTATTATTCTTTTTTTGTTCTATTTCTTCCCCCTTGTTCTTCTTAAAGAAGTCACTTTAACATTTCTTATAATACTGCTTTGGTGGTGATGATCTCCTTTAGCTTTTTCTTGTCTGGGATAATTGGTCTTTTATCTCTTGTATAATTTTCTCACTATCTTTTAGCTCATTTTGAAATAGTGGGATTACAGTTCTACTTGTGGGCACGACTGCCTGGCATGCTTTCATTTTCAGTAGGAATGTTATTCTGCTCATTATTCTCATTTTTTTAATAAAAACTTTGTGTCAGATTTGCCCTGGGGCCTTTTCTGTTACTCATTTCTCTTGCAAACATTTGTTTTGCTGAACACTTAGGAAGCTTAGTTTAGGATAGCTTTTCTAATTTTACAGAGTTCCCTCTGCTGTTATTTTTATGTCATGTTTCGAAAAACATGGCTGCTTACTCTCTAAGGTTAATTAAGGTTAAAGGAGGACATAAGAATGGGCCCTAATTCTTTAGAACTAGTATCCCTTATAAAAAGAGGAAGAGACACCATATATTCTATCTCTCCACAGACACAAAGGAAAGGCCATGTAAGGACACAGCCAGAAGGCAGCCATCCATAAGCCAGTTACAGAGGCATCACCAGAAACCAGCTTTACTCTCACCTTGACCTTGGATATCCAGCCTCAAAAAATGTGAGAAAATAAATTTTTATTGTTCAAACCACCCAATCTGTGGTGTTTTGTTATGGCAGCCCAAGCTACTAATACAGATTGTGTCAAACTTTTATTCTCATGAATGGTGTATGATGTGTAATTAGAACATGTCCAATTTCCCTACACCCTCAAAACCATTGGTTATTATCGGTTCTTTAATTTTTGTCTATGTGGTAGTGAAAAATAGACCTTAGGGTTTTAAAAAAGATTTTTATTTATTTATTTTTAGAGAGAAAGGAAGGGAGGGAGAAAGAGAGGGAGCGAAACATCTATGTGAGAGAGAAACATTAATCAGTTGCTTCTTGACCTGGGACCAAACCTGCAGTCCAGTCACGTCCCCTGACCAGGCATCAAACTGGTGACCAGAGAGAATGAAGTCCAGCCGACTGAGCCATACCAGTCAGGGCAGATCAGATCTTTGTTCTATTAATTGTCTATGAAGAGTTTTGTAACCTCTTCTATGAATTGCTTCTTTGTAGTCCTTACACTTTATTTTGTTTGCTTCACTTTTAAAATTTGGATCTTTATTCTCACTGGGTATTGTTTTCATAGATGATATAAGATAGTGGATGCAACTTAATTTTTTTAGATCAGTACACAGTTATTCCAACACTATGCACAACTAAATATCCTTTTTCTTTGACTACCTTGGTCAAATAAGTCATAACATATTCATAAATCTCTTTGTAGGCTCTGGCTCAGTAATGCAGTTACTTGTAATAACTTTTAACAGTAAGGCAATAACCCCTAAAAAAGTTTTAAAACTTTTTAGGCATTTTCTATCCATTTATTCTTCCACATAAGCTTTAAAATAATTTCTTTCATTCTTTCAAATTCTTGGCAATTCCTAATGGAAAATAATCACTAATTAATTTAAGGAGGATTAATATTTTTAAAAGATTTTTTAAATTTAGTTTTTTAGAGAGAGGAGTAGGGAGGGAGAAGAAGAGGGAGAGAACCATCAACGTGAGAGAGAAACATCAATCGCTTGCCTCTTGTACATATGCTGACTGGGATTGAACCTGCAACCCAGGTATGTGCCTTGACTGGGAATCAAACCAGCGACCTTTGGCTTTGTAGAATGACACCCAACCCACTGAGCCACACTGGTCAGGGCAGAAGAATAGATATTTTTATGTTCAATTTTCCCAGCTAGAAATGTGATTCGCCTTCCATAGAGTCATTTCTTTAAAGAGTTCATCTTTTCCTTCATATAGATTATAGACATTATATTTATTATTTTTAATAATTTAGTGAACATAAGTCACTATATCTATAAAGTAATGGAGAGAGCCCATAGGCTTATATCAATAGATGCCCCCCAAAAAGTACCTTAGGAAAATCAGCAGCAATTCCTAATAATACTCTGCAAAATATAAAAAGAAGACATCAACATAATAATGCCTATTTGCCAATTAATACACATATTAATTGCTGAAATATTCAAATCAGGAACGATAGACAAGGAAGTCCACTATTACAAGGATACTCTTCTCTCCACATCCTCACCAACACTTGTTATTTCTTGTCTTTTTCTCTGCCCATTTTTGAATTGGCTTCTTTTTTTTCTACTGAGTTGTATGATTTCCTTATATTTTTGGGGTATTAATCCCTTAACAGTTATATGATTTACAAATATTTTCTCCAATTCAGCAGATTGCCTTTATATTTTTTGGTCGTTTCCTTTGCTGTACAATAGTGGTTTTTGTTTGTTTTTTGTTCTTTACTGCTGGGTAGTCACCATGGTGTGGATGTACCATAGTTTGTTCAATCATGCACACACGAGGACATCTCAATGACTTCTTTCTAGTTTTTATCTGTTATGAATAAAACTTGTATAAACAGCCCTGGCTGGTGTGGCTCAGTTGGTTGGAGAGTCATCCCATAAACTGAAAGGTTGTGGGTTGTTAGGGTACATGCCTAGGTTGCAGGTTCAGTCCCTGGTCGGGGGATGTGCAAGAGGCAACCAATCAATGTTTCTCACGTTGATGTTTCTCTTTCTCCATTCTCCTCTCCCTAAAAAATCAATAAGAATGTCTTCAGATGAGGATTTTAAAAAATGGTATAAACAGTCTCATACAGGTTTTTGTGTGCACCGTTCTCATTTTGGCATCTGATCCTGAGACTGGCTAGTATTTATGACTAGCTAGTTTCCTTTCCTTTGCTTTAATAATACCTAACATTTATAAAGTGTTTGCTACATGCCAGACCCTGTCCTAAGTGCTTTATAAGTATTACTCACTTAATTCTCATATAGCCACTTGAAGCATGAACTATTATTATCCACATTTTACAGGTGTGGAAACTAAAGTAGAGAGAGGTACACATTGCACATGTGTTAGCGCCCAGATTTGAGCCCAGGTCTGGTACCAGAACTCAGCCTCTAAACCGTTCAGTTGTACAGCCAGGACTTAAGTTGGTTCTTTTCTTATAGAGCAACATAAACCTTCGTTCCTGGTGGACCTGAACTCTTGATTCTCTTGCTTCTGCAGCTTTAGTCTCCTGTTAACTTAACCACTGGACATGGAGGAACAAGGTGTCCCTGGGGTATCCCCCTCCCTGACCCTGTCATGTAACAGAAACATTGTCGTCTCTGAATCATGAGGATCAATCATCCCAGCTAGCATCTTCTTCCCCTTTGCTGCCCATTCACTCTACAGCATAAAAAGCCAAAAACAGCCAGGTAGCTGTCTCAGGTTCTGGTTCAATGGAACTGTTGGTGTCTCCTCTTTGTGCAGGCTTCCAAACCTTGAAACCAGCAGAGCCCAGAGGCAGGGACTGCATGTGAAAATGTTGTGAACAGGTTATTAGGGGAAATCGTGAGAGGTCCCACTCCCACCTCTCTCTGTTCCTGGGCCCATCATGGGTTCTGGCTCAGACAGAAATGGTGCTACAGAATGGTTGCTGGTTCAGGGTATAAACCGCACCCTGAGGTCAGCACTCTAGACTTGGAAGGTGTTGTCTTCCTGTGATATAAGCTAGAATGTTCTTTCTTCTCAATACCTTTCCTGCATAACCTCTCCTGAAGCCATTGGAGCGGACTGAGGCACTTGCTATTTGGCGAGACAAGGCAACCTAAATGCACACCAGGGCATCTGTGGCTTCTTTCTTCTTCCGGGATATTCTCAGGCTCTACCCAGCTCTACTTGAGGATGGGGAACCCTGGGGCTTGTAGAATTCTGGACCAGCCAGGTGGTCATTGGTCTCAAAGTCACCTGCTATCCCATAGTCCCATATTTGGTTTCTGTTGGGACCAGAAGCTCTCAAAAGACTATTTATCAAGAGAAGAACTGTTACTTGCTCAAGTGACATGGGCTTTAACATCCTTTTCGGGCCACCAGAGGACTCTCCTGGGTTTGCTTGCCACAGCCACCTGGATCCCCCCAGTTTGTCAAGCCCAGGCCCAGGATTGGTACCATTGGATCCCCTGGGTCATAAGGCCCCTGTGGCAGGTGTGCTTGAACTGCTGCTAGGAGCAGCCAGAGAGCCTGTTCTTAGTGCAGACCCCACTCTTGGAACACTGCCTCTGCCTCTCAGATACCAAGTGCAGCCCTGGCCACACCAGCGACGCTGGGGCCTGGAGCTGCTTCGGCTGGATGCCGTCCCCACACTTGCCTTTCCCTCACCAGGCAGAGCCCACTCCCCACTGTCCCTGTGTCTCTGTGTCAGTCCTCCTTGCACACCTGGCTGTGCAGGCGAGTCACTTGCTTGCTCCTAGCTGCAAGGGGACCTGGCAAAGTGAGTATCTGGCCTCTTTGGTTCCTGTAGTGGTGGGTGGGTTCTGTCCTCCAACAAACATAAGAAGGGCTGTATGTGCTAGCCAGACTCAACAATACAGCACAAACACCTATCACAAGGAACTGTTGTGAAGTTTGTGTGACTTCCAGTGTAGTGGTCATAGGCACGGAGTCTGAAACCAACTGCCCAGATTCAAATCCTGTACTCTACTACTCACTAGCTGCATGGCTTTGAGTGTGTTCCATCCTGTTTGTGCACTATAACTTCCTTATCTATAAATGGGCATACCAGGGGTGCGACTTCACAGGTTCTTGCACGGATTCCATAAGGCAGAGAAGCACGTGGCACAGAGTCAGCTTTTATGTGAGTGTGTGTGGTTCATTTCTTTCTGATAAGTACACAGCACCAAGGACATACGAAACATTTCCTAAGTGATAGCTGTTGTGTTTGTTGTTATCATTATTACCTGTTTCTTGCCTCCTTGTCCAGGTGTTTCTGTCTACTGCTTCCTAGAAGTAGAATTCCTACATAAAGTGATATGTGCAGTTTAACTTGCGATAGGTACCGACAAACGGCATTTGTTAATTTGGCCCCAGTCGACACTCACCCACCCCAGATAAGAGTGCCCTTGTCCTCATGTTCTCACCGGGACCAGATTTTCACGTGTTAGGTGTTTACTCATCTAAAAGGCAACAGTGTCATTGTTTTAGTCCCTATTTCAGTCTTTCAATTATGCATGTATTTCAAGTTTATTGTAAAATTTTACAAATGCACAATTGATACATGATGTGAAAAGTAAAAGTTGCTGTCTGTAACCCAAGAGGTGAACACTAGTTCCATTTAGTGCATTTAATTTAAAACAACATTATTTTCAAAAATCCTCTTTTAGGAACATATAACCCCATATATAATTTAACCAAATTAATTAAAATATATACCAATTATATATTATATGTTAAATAATATATAAAATAATATAATTAATTAAGGCTGTATAGTTTAACTAATTTTATACATAGTTTTAATAAAGTGGAGTCATACTGGGTTTTTTTTCTCCTTTTCTTCCCCTCAGCATACTTCTTGGATGTCTTTCCATGTCAGTACATATAAAGCTGTAACATTATAGATGTTTCGTGACATATGTAACTATTCTTCTACTGGTATTTCCAACTTTTCACTATTGTAAACAAGTTGGAATGAACATCCTATTCATATATTTGATTATTTGTCTATTTCCACAGAGTAGGTCAGTAGAAGTGGGTTTCCATTTAAAATGATGCTTGGTATTGCTAAATTGTTTTCTGAAAATGTTCCCATTCAGTACTCTTGTCATTAAAGTACAAGAATGCCCTTTCCTCACATTCCCTCCAACCTTGAATATTATCAAACTTGTTTATTTTTGAAACTTATATTATTTTCACAAGCATTTCTCTTATTGCTAATAAGATTGAGTAGCTTTTCTTATATTTATTAGTGATTTATCTTTCATTTTTATATTCTTGGAATATTTTTGTATTGTGTTATTTGTCTTTTTCCAATTGATTAGTTAAAGATCTTTATGTATTAGGAGCAATCATTATTTTTCTGTTTAAACTTCTTTAAACTCTGGTTGTTGAGAAGACTTCTGGTAAGCTGGAAGAGGAAATCCCACAATACTCCCTTCCCTGCTAGCACTTTCCACATGTCTACACATGGCCGTGACCCTGGGGAGATCCTAGTGGAAAACAGCAGGTTACACATGGTAGATGGAAGACAGAATCCAGGACAGGCTTCTTCCCAGGCCTCCCTCCGAATTCATGTAGAGCTGAAGACAAGACTGGCTATAAGCCTTGGGTGCCGGTCTTTCTGGGAATCTTGGGAAGTATCCCCTACCTTCTTCCCAGGCATCATCTTTGTGCTGAGGTGACAAAACCAAGGCCCTGGGCTCCCCAGGGAATTGGGGGGATTTGTTCCTGCTTGTCCTAAGCCTTAGTGGCAAAGCTGACTCAGGGATATGACTCCAGGGACCAAAGGTCATCTCAGCCTCAAACAGAAATGGCTTTTATTTTGCTTTGGATATTTTATTTGCAGTATCGTAACGTGCCCAAAATTGAGGCTTTACTAAGGGTTTTGGTGGATTAATTGGGGCCATTAACCAAGACTGATGCAATTCTTTCTTTCCAGGGCTCTTAAGTGAGGATGCGAGATCCAAGTGGGCCTCTGTGAAGGTGGAGATGATTGCATGAATGCCATTTTATGGCCCTGTCTCAGCTCTTCTGGAGCCAGGCTTGGCACAGGAGGAATGGTGAGCGAGGGTGGGGTGTGACGGCAAGCTTGCTCCTGTGTCCCTGTAACCTATGTTGCTGGTACCTTTTCTAGTCCATGTGGTTGGTTTTCAAACCCACCTCACCCTTTTTCCCACAGATTGGATGTGTCACAAGATATGTAATTTCTGTTCTGGTCAGACCCTTCTTAAACAGCAAATCAGTCTTCAGAGTACTTCTCTTTCTCACCTACATAGATTAACCAGATTTAAGAGATTTATCAGAAGAGACAACAGAAAGGTATGGACCCTCTTTAGATCTTGATTCAAATAAACAAACTGTAATACAAAAACTTATGGGACAGTAGGGGAAATTTGAAACCGAATGAATATTGAATAATAGTAGAGACAGGTGTACAGGTGTGATTATGGAATTATGGTTTTAGAAAGCAATTCTTATCTGACACTTTTGGCCAAGATGAAGGCATAGGTAGATATATTTTGTTTCCTTGCACAACCAAAAGAAGGACAACAACAAATTTAAAAACAAAAACAACCAGGACTGCCAGAAAAATCATACTGTATGGAAGTCTGACAACCAAGGAGTTAAAGAAACATTCATCCACACTGGTAGGAGGGGCAGAGATGGGCAGCCAGGGTGTGGCAAGGCAGCAGCTGGCGGACCAGGAGGTCCCACATTTTCCTGTGGATAAACTGGGAGGAACACCTGGAGTGCAAGATAGACCATGCAATCCAGGATTCCAGTGAGAGAAAAGAAAGCCTCAAAACCTCCAATTGTCAAAGCCTGTGGGGGTTGCAGCCGTGGGAGAAACTCCCAGCCTCACAGGGTTCTGGAACGTACACAAAACCACCCACCTGGGAATCAGCACCAGAAGGGCCGAATTTGCTTGTGGGTAGCAGGGGAAGTGACAGGAAGCTGGCCAAGAGCTGAGCAAGAGGCATTGTTCCCTCTCGGGCCCCTCCCCCACATATAGCGCCACAGTGACATGAGTTGCCCCATCCTGGTGAATACCTAAGGTTCTACCCCTTAATAGGTAACAGGTATACCGAGACAAAGAAATATGACCCAAATGAAAGAACAGATCAAAGCTCCAAAAATAGAACTAGGTTGACAATGAAGAGGTAGCCAACCTATCAGATGCACAGTTCAAAGCACTGGGGATCAGGATGCTCACAGAATTGGTTGAATTTGGTCGCAAACTAGATGAAAAAATGAAGGCTACACTAAGTGAAATGAAGGAAAATGCACAGGGAACCAATAGTGATGGAA
>JAPYXV010006065.1:0-10059 GCA_028533065.1 Trachops cirrhosus | reverse complement strand
TCCCTCTTCATCTCCTTAAAGGCCACTGCTACTAAGGGCTCCACCCTTATGACATTTAACCTTAATTATCCCCCTAAAAACCCCACCTCCAAATATATTCACGTTGGGGGTTAGGGCTTCAATATATGGGTTTTCTGGGGTGGACACAATTCCGTCCCTAACAATGGGGCTGTTGAAAGATAAAACTTTGCAATTGCATTTTTCATGGACCCAGAAGGAGCAGAATATTAACTGGATGCCCACTTCAGACCCTTTATCCGATGAAGACATTTGTAATCACTTAACTGCAACACAACTCACTTTTTAAGTAAGTTATAAGTAATACACTCCTCACCAGGGCATAGGAAGTAACATTTGCTTTCCATACCCACAGCTCATATTTGATTGTACTGGCAGGAAGTCAAGACTCACAGAGCCACCTCCTGTCTAATCAAAATTAATATACAGCAATAATTGGAGGGACACTGGCACATAACATTGAATGGTGCCAGTTAGAAGCAAGTATCACATTGAGTTCAATGTGTATAATAAAAAAGAAAGGCTGAAGGAAGCAACTTTTATCTCTATGTTGAAGGGAAGGAATTCTTCTTTCTGAAAGTAGAGAAATAAGAATTACTGAAAATCATCCCTCATTAGTGTATTTTTATAGCGATTCCCAAGGCCAAGCTATCTCAGGGTCCCCAAGGTGTCTCAGAGTCAACAGAAATGCAAAAATTTGTGTAACATGTATTATCAAGGCTGTAAAAGCCAAAAGTCTTGAAGTTTTGCAAACTTTTTTGGAAAGTGCTTCAAGAGAAGAACCCAATTAGAGATCCATGCATGGTCTTGGGAGAAGTCACCAGCAACATTTCTTCCAGTCCCATTAGAGAAACCAGGAAGTAGTTGACAAAAACCTACATAAGCTGCGTCAGCCATCTTGAGGCTTCTTTGTGGATTATTTAAAATTTTAACTCACTCTTCTACCATTTATACTCAAAGCTGGATCCACATATAGGAATGGTGATTTCATTGACACACACCCTGGGCCCTGGGCCCAGAAGGGCCCCACATAAGGTTTAATGATCTGTTATAACTGTCACATGATTCTTAATTTTAAACAAGGAGCTCCATGATTTCATTTTTGCATTGGTCCTTGCAATATTGTATAGCTGGCTTATCCATAAAAGAAGAATTGACTCGCCAGCAGAACTTCTGTGAGATGACAGCAGTCGGAGACCTGCATGCGCGATGAATCCATTGTCGGCAACTCCAGCACCATCCAAAGGTTGTGTTCAGCTGGACTTCTCACCCTAGCCCTGTGGGACGTCATAGTCAGAAAGGAAGGCCCTATCTACTCAACGGTGCTCATATATTCAGTGCCTATGCAACCCATTTATGTTCATGAAATGAGTCAGAAGAGGCTATATGGGACAATTGCTAAGTCCTCTCATTAGTTACTTTTTAACTGGTCCTTAAACATGATTCCATCTTCCAACTCAGGCACCAGCAGGCTGGTGGCACATCTCTCCTGCGGTCTCTTGGCTCTAATTCTGATCAGCAGTAGTGATCTGACTCGGGAAAAATCATCTAGTTTATTCTGTTCAGCCATCACCACCTGGGGTCTCCTAATCAAAATCCATCCTTGCCTATATTGAAACCAAGGTTACTGGATTGAATCAGATATTTTATTTTTGAAAAAAATAGCTGTTTCTAGCCTGAATTATTTAACAGTCACATAAATATTTTCTCCGAGAAGGCAAACTGCTACCAAAATTAATTCTGTTTCATGCGAAAAACAAAAAATAAAAACAATAATTATTACTGAATTAAAAAAGCAGACAGTTATTATTTCCATTTCGTTCTTCAATAAAGATTTAGAAAATACAAATCTGGAAAGAGTTGATGATGCATGCTAATAATTCTATTAATTTCAAAAGATATCCTTACTTAAATGCAATGAACTCTATATTCCTTTGTTTAACAACATATTAACACAGTGAGTTTTGGGGCAAATTTTAATAATGACAAAAATGTTAGGAAAAGCTTATACAATAACAACCCTAACTACAATATGAAAGCTGGAAAGCTCAATGTTAAAGAAATACTAGTACTGTTTATTTCTACTAGAGTATCTAACTTTTCTTATTTTCCAAGTACCATGGCTTTCTCTAAATTTGTCATAATATAGATGTTCCCACCTAAAAAATAGCAACCTTTTTTTTAAAAAAAAATAAGAAAAAAGCAGAATTAGATATCAGGTTTTCCATTAAGTGCAACCCAGTGTTATTGGAAATAAACAGAAAGTGATTTCTGGTTTCACTGAACCAGACTGGCAACATGGAGTGATGCGGGAGAAAGGGCCAGAATATGTTATCAAACCTGCTCAGGTTGACAAAATCGCGTCCTCTGGGTCAGAAAAGACAGAGTCTATCAATTGTGGTTCAAACAAATGCAAAGTAGGTGCAAGTAAATGGGGAGAGTCTACCAGGAGGTGCCAGGAAGTGAATTCAGGAGTGCAAACCAGGTGTCAGAAACAGACCCGCACCAGAGAATGCATGGAAGGGAGGAAGACACGAAGGCCCAGATGCTCTAGCCTCTGACAGCACATAGCAGCCTCATTATGACTTGGGAATGTGGGAGAGACACAGAATCATAGGTCTGACCCAAGAGCTACTGAATCACAATCCACATTTACAGAATCCCCGGTGATGCATACGTACTCATGTAAGAAGCACTTGAGAAGTTTAAGAAGCTCAGCTCTAAATTTTTGGCTCCTGCCCAACCTCACCTGAGAAGTGCCTTTGTTCTCTGCCACTACAGTATTCTTGACCTTGGATAATCTCGTCTTTTATCTACTCTCCTCGAACTTTTCCTTTCCTTTCACCTTCACGCTAATGATACACATTCCTTCTTGTCTTAATAAGTATAGTAAAATTCTTATTGAAAAATTAAAACACACACTCATGTATATTTATGATTTGGGCATCTTTTATAGTCAAATGATAAATGAAGGAAATTCTTATTTAATAATTACTATGGGATTAAATAATTCCCTACATGGAAAAAATAATGAGTTTGTCTCTCCATCTTATGTGGTATGAGAAACAATTTCCAGGTAGATTGAAAGTTCAGTGTAAACAAAAACAATCTAGAAATGATGTTGTCTCATTTAGAATAGAATAACAATTTTCTAAATACAAAATACATTCCTAACATGAGACAAAAAGAAAAAGTATATTAATTTTATGATATAAAAGTTGGAGACTACCGCATGTTGAAATATAATAAACAGAAACAAAAAAAGGAACCTCAAACTGTGCAGATTATTTATAATATAGTAACCAAAAGAATTACATGTTTATTCAATCATAAGTTTTTACGGTCCAGTAATAAATATAAACACTTTAATAGAAAATGAGAAAATGAAATAAATAAGCAACTCATTAAGAGTCAATTGCCCATTTTTTAAAAACTGTTCAGCACTGTTAGTTTAAAAATATGTAAATTTCAAAAATAACACAGCACACTATCAAGACCCTCCGTGTACGCAGAGTAATTATGACAACATGGGTGTGGTGTAAGGATACACAAGCGGGCTCTGAGAACCACACTTCGGTGGGCAAATGATTTATAATAAAAGGGACGCTGTAGTGCAGTGGGACAAGTATGGTCTTCTCCAGTAAATGGTATTAGGTAAACTGGATACTTTTGTTGAAAAAAAAATGCATCTTGATCCCTACTTCATACTATAAGTAAAAACTATTTCAGACAGATTGCAGATCTAAAGGTGAAAGGTTTAGAAATAAAAATCTTAAGAGACAGCATAGAAGGGTGTCTTTGTACCTTTGGAAGAGGCAAAGACTGTTAAATATAACAAACTATAAAAATTGATATAGTGGATTTTGTTAAGATTAATACAGTTCAATTATCATTAAGAGAGAAGAGGTAAGCTGTAGATGGAGAGAAAATATTTGAGTACATCTATCTGAAAAAGGACTCATTCATATATAGAAAGAATTTTGTAATTCGGTTCAAATAGAAGTTAAGTAGAAAAAAATGAGCACAAGTTTTAAATAGAAACCTTATAAAGATATTATAAATAATATATAAAAAAGAAACCTTATAAAGATATTATAAATAATATCTTTATAATATTTATATTATATTTAAATATATAATATGTATTTAATATTGATTTTAATATATTGGTATTATATTAAATATAATAGTAATATTATATTTAAATTAATAATATAAAGATATTATAAATAAAGATATTCAAATGGCCAGTAAACATATAAAAATATGCTCAAATTTCTTATCAAAACCCCAGTGAGATATTATTAACCCTCCACCCAAAAGGCTACAAAAGTAGTGAAGTCCTTTTATATTAAGTTCTTTTATATTAATATATTTTTATTCAATATATTTTTGCATGAATCATACATATATGTGTATATACGTAAGATATATTTTTTCTGTAATAGGATCACACAGAGTTCACCAATGACACCCGTCCGGAATCTCAGGCCCTCAGAAGCTCCACAGCAGAGCAGCTGCCCAGATAACGCTGTCAATGGATGAAACCCCAATGCCGATCTGAATTCACAGGGGTTTCAGTCTCCCAGAGCTCTGTGTTCTTATCTTTAAGGTCAAGTTAATAACGTTACCTATCTCAGAGTGTTATATAGAGGGAAAAATAACCAATGTAGAGACTTCAGCACAGCATATATGAGCACTCAGACATTAACATTGTTTTTGATGTTATTCTAGAAATTGCAGATCCACTTGTGATGAAAATTCCAAACATTTTGATTACTCTAAGAACTTAGAATATTATATTTGGCACTGAAATCACTGACAATCAGAAGATAACTTTTTTACTCTTGCTGATTTCCATTCTAACTTGCTTATACAAATTGTGTGTGTGTGTGTGTGTGTGTGTGTGTGTTTGTATATTCTGCAAGGAACCCCTGTGATGAGATTCTCGTGTGTGTGTGTAACACACATCTGTATTTTCAGACCATATTCAGAAGTTTTCTCATTTACATATAGAGTATATTTCTATCTGCAGGGCCAGATGGACCTGTCTGAATTTGGAAAACCATTTCTGGAAACTCTAAGTCAGCTTAAATGTCAAAAAAAGTTCTTTCTGTGTTGATGGGATTATAGACTCTTTTTAAAAAGTTCTTTTTCATACTTTTTTGGTATTTTCTTCCTTAATGAACATGTAATATTTCTAAAATATGAAAAAGTTACGTATTTTAAAATTTTAAAAAAGCTCAAAATGATAGCATTTGCTAGTATTTAGTTGTTCCTAATATACATTAATACAATTAAAGAAAATTTTATTAGTACTTGAAGTATTACTGGGACATGTTTGGCTTTGAAAATTTGACCAGAGGATCCTGAGATGTAGACTGAGGTGTTCCTTGAGCAGAAAGGGATGCAAATTCAGTCCAGCACATCTACGTGGAATTGTACAAGAGCAAATCCGCATTTTTCATTGAAAGTGTGACTTATCTGGGCTACTCTTCAGAGCAAGCGTTTTAACTATCCTTGCTCAAAAGATGATACTTTAAATCCTATATCATTTAGCTGTTTCTGTGTAATAAGCCACTCCCAACACAGCAATTTAAAACAACAGGGATGTGCTTAGCTTGTAAAAATGTGGGTTAGCTGGTGGTTCTTTGGGTCTGGACCAAACCGAGTTGGTCAGTTGGTCTAGAATGGCCTCATTCCCGTGTCGGTGATTGGCTGGCTATTGGTCGAGTGAGAGGTCACCAGTCGGTCTTCCTCCAGAAGACTAACCCAGAAATGTTCACCTGATGACTACAAGGGTCCCGAGTGAGGAGCCTAGGCTTGGAATTGGCACTCATCACTTCTAGTCCGTTCTTCTGTTCAAAGTTACGCTTCAAGACCAGATTTAAGATATGAGGACAGGAACTCTGACTCTTGATGGCTGGAGCCCCAAGTCATATCGCAAATGGCACAGATACAAGAAGTAAACATGGATACAAGAAGGTAATTATTAAAATTGACCAACTATAAACCTGGCTCATGTTCATAAGTATGGAACACCAGTGAGCAAGCAAAATGGAAAAGCTTCCAATGTTATTCACATAAAAGACAAAGTTTTATTCTAGTATAACCCTTTCTGAGGTTTCTACTAGAAGAAGCAAGGTAAACTGGTTAAAAATTATAGATTTACAAATGAGAGCTGTGTGATTTTAAGCAAGTAACTTAATTCTTCAACACCCGAATTTCCTTATCTGTGTGTGGAGATATTACCTACTTCCAAGGTTGTTGAGACAGTCATTGTATTAGTATATTTATAATACTCAGAAATGCCAGAAACAAAGCCCAAAATAGGTTCCCTATTATTGTTATTACCCAGGATATATAAAGAATTCCTACATATCAATAGGAAAAATAGAAACAATCTCAGTTTTAACATAGCCAAAGGATATGAAAATGCAATTCATAGAAGACAAAAACCAAGTGGTCAATACACCTAAAAATATACTCAAACCTTCATAATCAGATAAATACAAGTTGAAAGAATATTAAGTTTCTAGTTCACAGCACTCAGATCAAATTAAAAAATTAGGTCTGAAAATACTGAGTGCTGGCCCCGTATATATTGACAGAGGAGGTGTAAATTAACTCAATGTCTTTGGAGATCGCTTTGAAAATATATAATAAAGTTAAAGATGTGCATTATGTATAGCCCTGAAATTCCATGTCTAGGTCCATAACTTAGAAAAACCTCATGATGTGCCTAAAGAAGATATATACAAAAATATAAGTCTTATACAAAAATAAAAACTCAGTCTGGAGACTATATCAATGGAAGAATAGATAAATAAATTTTGTAATATTCAAATAATAGAATGTGAAATCATGATGAAAATAAATGAAATATGGTACAGCCACTTTGGAAAACACATTGGCAGTTTCTTATGACCCAAAACGTGTTCTTATCATACAATCCAGGAATTACACACCCTGGTATTTACCCAAATGTGTTGAAAACCTTTTTCTAGACAAAATCTGCACACAAATGTGTATAGCAGCTTTATTCACAATTGCCAAAACTTGGAAGGCCAAGTTGTCCTTCAGTAAGCAAATAGATAAATAACATATAGCACATCTAGACAATGGAGCATTAATCAGTGCTAAAAAGAAATGAGGAATGAAAAGGCATGGAGGAACCTAAGTGAAAGACCCAATATGACAAGGCAACATACTGTATAATTCCAACTATATGATGTCCTGGAAAAGGCAAAATTATAGAGAGAGTAAAAAAATAAGTAGTTTTCCTGAGTTTGGGTCGGGGGAAGGAGGAATGCACAGATCAAACAAAGAATATTTTATGGCAATAAAACTATTCTTTCCAATACCATAGTGGTTAACACATGACATTACATGTCCTTCAAAAGACTACATCTAATGCAAACCATGGACTTCAGTTCAAACTAATACACCAATATCAGTCCATCGACGAGTTACAACAAAGGCACCGCTCTGTTTCAGGATGATGGGAGTGGGAGGCTGTGCCTGCGTGGGTCAGGTAGCACACAGGAACCCTCTGGACGTTTTGCTCATTTTTCTATGAATCTCAATTGCTCTAAGAAGTAAAGGTCCCCTTAAAAAGAGTAAAAGTACATAAAATTGAATTCAAGTGTGAATTTGGATGAATGTCAAAAACTGTTTTGAGAGAGGAAAAAATTATTGCAGAATTCCATATTGACAGTAAGATTATTATAAAATTTTGAAAATTGAAAGATAATGTTATTTGATGTTGTAAAGTATACTTATAAAATATAGTAATATAAAATCATTCAGGGGCTAAAGAAATAACAGGTTCAAAATGGTCATTATTTTTCTGGGAAAGGAAGGATGTGGAATTGAAGATGGGTATCCAAGAGTCCTCAGTTAATATGTCACGTTTTTATTCTTGAAAAAAAAACAGAAGGTATAGAATCACAAAGCCTTGTGTAAGTGGTTGTTAGGAAGACAAAATAAGACAATGAAAGTAGAAGTTCTGGAATTGTGCCTGACACAATCCAGGAATTGTGGCTCTTATTACAGGCTCTCTCCTGACGCACCACACAGTCCTATTTCCTCAAGGTCATGCTCCCTGCCTCCGAGGTTTGTGGTCTGCCTGAGGCAAAGTGGGAAGTTGATTTAATGGAAGCAGAAGGCGACTAGGAGGCAGCCAATCTAGACTCAAGCCTCAGGTCTGCCACCCACTCTCTGTGTACCTTTAAGCAAGCCACTTAACCCCACAAACTACTTTGAAATGAGAAAGTTCAATCAGGTCATGGGTAACATTCCTTCCATCTTTAATAGTCTGCAGCTCTGAGGTTAAAGAGTGCCACAGGTGCACACAGGGGTCCACATTTTAGTAGGTTACAGTCATTCCGGGAATAAGTGACTACGTTTCAAAATAATTTCTGTTAGCTCATACCACACCTAGGGGCATTCTCTACAGTAAAGTAAATACTCTAGTTCAAGTCGGGGCTGTAATCAGGACGAGGCATCTGCACTGGTGTGAGAATCAACAGCTTGGAGGTGCATGGTATGATCACCTGACATGACAGGACCTGCAGGATCTAGGCGGGGATGCCCCCGCATCACCCACCACCAACGCCCTTCCTTCCTTCCCAGCTTGATGCTTTTTTCTCTTTAGCACTTCACACCATCTAATATATTATTTCATTTTAGTTTTGTAAATTGTGTTCGTTGTCTGTTTTTCCTACTACAATGTTAGTTGCATGGAAATGGGCTTTTTTGTCTATTATATTCTCCCACAGTCACTAGAAAAGTATCTGGCATAGTAGATGCTCAGTAAATATTTGTTGCAGGAATGATTAGTGAACATATCTGTGGCCAACTTCAACTTGACAGAGGTCCCTGTTCTAAACTACCATCTGCACTGCCAAAGTCTCCATAAATTCTACACGTGATCTCCTGCCCCTCTCTTATCACCCATAATGCTCCCCATAAACAAAACATTAATCCTCCCTCAATTGTGTTCCAAAAAGATCACATATGTACCACATTTATCACATCCTGAATAACACTGTAGTTACATCATCTCTAGTGGACAGTGAGTTAGACTCAGTTAGAGTCATCTTGTTTTCCAACCAGCTAACACTTCACAATAAATCTTTTTAACTGTGGTATTACTGTGGCCATCCTGTCCTCTCTCACTATTTTCTTTTTGTTCTCGAGCTCACATTCTTTCTTTTCTTACATACACTCAAATGCATCACATCTTGAATTAAGTCAATCACCCTCTCTTTTAAATTTTAGGTTATACTAAATAAAATGTTGTGAGCATAAAGACAGTGCCCATTAAACAGGTCTACTCAAGAATAAACTGACAATTTCTTTATAAGCCCTCAATCATAGCTTGACCCATCCTAAAATTGCTTTTTAAAGTTTTACACTTTTTATCAAGATTAAATTGGTAAAGGGTAAGGGTTTAAATGTAGATATTGTTGGCGAAGAAAATAGTAACAGATTCTCACAATAGCTTTGAATAAAATTAAGAACTAATATTTATCAAATGCTTTTTATGTGATTAAACAGGGTCCAAAGTGCCTTACTGTATGAATTCCTTTTGTCCTCATAATACAGCCCTTTGGTTATCAATGCCACTTTTCCAGTGAGAAAAATGAAGCATAGAAAAGCTAGCTAACTTTTCCATCATCACATAGGATGAGAGAAAGCCAAGATTCATAATCCATCCAACTACAGAACTCATGCTTTGTGTGTTTGTTTGTGTGTATGTATGTGTATGACACACACATACTTATATGTCTAGGATATTCTCAGAGCCATCCATAATAACTTATTAACACAGGTTGGGGAAAAGTAGGTTTACAGTTGTCAGTACATGAAACAGTTTTTACTCTTATGTTATTATTTATCAATTGTTGCATTCTTTCCCACATGAACAACTGGAAACCTAGTTTTGCCTCACTCTGTAGTTGTGACCTCTACAAATTGAGACTGGAGTGCTGAGAATGGAGAAAAGGACTATTACTGTTTACTATTAATGAACAAGTA
>JAPYXV010006064.1:0-10059 GCA_028533065.1 Trachops cirrhosus | reverse complement strand
TATCACTTTTCTAGATTAGTGAAATATGAATAGTTTTAAAACAAACACCTGAATAAGAAAGGAAAGATAAGACTATAAAGAAAAGTGAGAAAGGTAAAGTATATAAAGCTTTATGATGGTCAGAATATTATTCAATGAAGAAAAAATGTTTCCAACAAAAAGAAATATACTGATGTGATGAGATTTTAATGATACTTTCAATTGACCCAAAGGATTTTTCATCTAGCCACTGGTAGGAAAGCAGTGTGCATTTTTCTGGGATGCTTGGTTTCATTCATACCCAAAGAACTGGTATATGTGATTTGGCTGTGAATATCACAGTTTCATTTTCAAACTCAGTGGGGACCATTTTGCTCATCACTAGATGAACATGGAAATATCATGTAGTATAGATTAAATGCAGAATGACAAAAAACACGTTCTATTTCCAGAGAAGAATATTCCTCATCTGTCAGTAGGTGTTAAGTGTCTTAAAATAATAATCTTACAGTTCTTTGTATACAAGATTTCAGCTAACTGTTCACAAAGAATATGGAATGTTCTTTTTGTCAAAGAATGTGGATTTCCTACACACTCCATTTTTTCCTGGAATTGTGCTTTCCTTTGCCATCCACTCTGTCCTTTATAACTCTCAGAAAAAAGAAGTCCTTGATAGCTGCTAACAATATATATAATCTGTGGGAAACAAAAATAGCAAGTTTCTGAACACATTTATTTTCAGTTGTAACATCACCTCAAAATTTTTCGTGTGACTCCTGCTTAATCTCATTATTATTCAAAAATACCATTGAGCATCTTAAACAAGCCAGGCACAGTTCTAGGTTCTGGAATAAAATTGTACAGTACGTAGCCTTATGAGTTTTACTCAAAAGGTAAGACAGATGTTATGGCAGAATTGTGTCCCCACCACCAAAGTTCATAGGTTGAAGCTCTAACTTCCAGTACTTCAGAACATCACGGGTAAAGAGTTGATTAAATTAAAAGGAGGCCATTAGAGCGCACTAATTCAATCTGACCCACATTTTTACAAGAAGAGGAAATTTGGGCTCATGGAGAGGCACAAGGATTGTGTGCACACAGAGGAAAACCAATTTGAGAACACAGTGATTTCTTTATAAATTTTAGATATTAACCCCTTATCAGATGTATTTGGGACAAAACAAACAAACAAATAAACAATTCAATTAAAAAATGGACAAAGGACCTAAGTAGACACTTCTTCAAAGAGGACATGCATATGGCCAATAAATATATGAAAAAATGGTCAATGTCTCTAATCATTAGAGAAATGTGAATTAAAACCATAATGCGGTATCATCTCATACCTGTCAGAATGGCTATCATAAATCAACAGACAACAAGTGATGGCAAGGATGTGGAGAAAGGGGGACCCTTTTGCACTGTTGGTGGGAATGCAGATTGGTGCACTGTGGAAAGCAGTATGGAGATACCTCAAAAATTAAAAATGTATCTGCTTTTGACCCAGTGATCCCACTTGTAGGAATATTTGAAGGAACCCAAAACACTGATTCAAAAGAACATAAGCAACTCTATGTTCATTGCAGTGTTATTTACAATTACCCAGATATGGAAGCAGCCCAAGTGTCCATCAGTAGATGAGTGGATAAAACAACTATGGGACATTTACACAATGGAATACTACTCAGCCATAAAAAAGAAGAAAATTGTACCATTTGCGACAGTGTGGATGGACCTGGAGAATATTATGCTAACTGAAATAAACCAGTCAAAGAAAGACAAATACTATATGATTTCACTCATATGCGGAATCTAATAAACAAACGAACTAACAAGGATAATGAGGACATACTCATAGATAGAGAGCAGATGACAGCTGTGGGGGAGGGTAGGGGGTGGAGAGATTGAACAAAAAGGAAAAAGGACTCATAGACATGGACAACAGTGTGATGATTTCTGGGGGGAGGGAGTATATATGGGGACTAAATGGTAATGGAAGAAAATACAATAAAGATTATATTTGAAAACAAAAATAAAAAAATTATAATATATTAAGAAAAAAGAACACAGTGAGAAGATGGTCCTCTGCAAGCCATGGAAAAAGGCCTCAGAACAAAGCAAACCTGACAATACCTTGAGCTTAGACATCTTAGCCACCAGAACCATGAGAAAATAAATTTCTATTGCTTAAGCTCCCCAGTCTGTGTTTTTTATGACAGTCCTAGTAAACTAATATGACACACATTAAATAGTCACATTAATGCTTCTAAAGTTACAACTTAGACAGCACTTATGATTCTGGTGTAGTATCCACCAGACTGAATTGGTTTAGAATAAGATTACCACCCTTGGACAACTGTGCCTTGATTGCGGGGTGGGGGGCAGGGTGGTGGGTGGGGGTGGAAGAGGGTATGGGGGGATAAATGGTAATGGAAAAATATAATAAAAATAATGTAAAAATATATAAAATATAAAAACAGAAAAAGAAAAGATTAACATTACCAACCTTAAACCCACACTACCTCAGAGATTTCATTTTTAAGTTGATTCTAGTCCTGGCTCGGCAAATGACAGTTGTATAACCAGTCAGTTCTTTCAATAAGGAGATTCTTCCTGCCACACATAAAACCAGTACTTTCCAGATGTTCTTCTTTGTACTTTTTCAGCAAAGAATTTAAATTCATCCTGCTCTATGCTAATCTCTGGATAAATTGATTACACCTACATAACTTCTGCTGAGTAATCCCCATAAATTACTTATGTGGTCATTCATTCTATAGTCTTTATAATTGTTCTAGAAATTTTTAATTATTCTAGATTATTCTCAGTTTTTCTAAATAATTCTCAACATTTTCATTACCCGCTAACTCATTAGACGAACTTAATCTCTTTACATCTCAGTTTCTTCATCTGTAGATAGTGGGCTTGAACTACAGTACTATCTTGAAGGTTTCCTCCACCTAGACTATTCTATGACTCACTACCTGTAGTGTCTGCAAGGGCAAACAAAACAGAAAAAGTGATAGTACCCATGTCCTAGGCTAAACTAGTCTCTCAAAAATGCTATAAAATTCACTCTTGTTTCTTCTAAAGAATAGGTGGAAAGAATATGAATATTTAGGTTGAAATATAACTCACTTCCTTATCATATTATATGTAGAATGACTTTTAGAAAAATTAAACAAGCTCCAAAATTGGTTCTAAGTTTTTACCTGCAAATGTGCCACAACAAACAGTTATGACAAAAAATGTTTCCCTCCAGTGGTACTTTCTATGTTAAAATATTTTAGTTGCTTTTTCAAAAAAATTATCATCTCTTGCCAATGGATACTTATTCTATTACCTATGTGGGAACCCTGTTAACACCGGGTAATAGTAAGAGTGACTAAATTCACTTGGGAAAGGATGGACATTGTACTAGATGTCACGTATAAATGGAGATTATACATGGAGAACTAGAGCCAGGACCTTCAATGACCCCACTTCTGTGAGAATCTGTCTACCCATTTTGAGGTAGGGTAACCACACAGAAACTTCATTTCTTTAACATGACCCTTTCACCTTTCTGTCCACGTCCACTCCCTTCCTTAATCTTTAAGCCCTTAGGACATCAGATTCCGGTCAGTATCAAACTGACCAGAACAAAGCCTCAGGTCTATTGACCGCAGGGACAGTTTCAATCAAGCTATAGATAACATCTTGACTTCAGTGTGTTTCAACCCCAGGCCCACGGAAGCTAATGACCTTATGGACCACACCCTCAGGAACACAGACAGAACAATGCTATGGCTGACATCAGGACCTGATACAATGGGCAACTACTCCCCACCCTAGCCCCACCAATCAGTAGAGCCCAACACCCCAACTCCTTTAGCCATCATGATGAATGATTTTCCCCTTATATAACTCATCCCCTTGAAGATTTTGGGGAGCTAGGTATCTGAGTTAGTGCCAGGCTTGGCACTATTTCCTCAATTAATAAACCCTTCCTTTATGGCTGCAAACTTCTGTTGGCATTTGTGCTCAGAGATACAAAACCCTTTAGTCTGGTAACAATAGTAAACATCTTTCTTCTACATCTTATCCAGTTTGTAGTCTGACATCTTGCAATTTTAAATATTTTAAATGCATTTACATGTAACACATAAAATTTGCTAAGAGAGTATCTTGAATATGGTTGTTACTTAAAACTTATTTATTAACTTGATTTGTTTTCTGAGGTCCAAAGACTCTGCTGCTACTATTGCAATGACTGTGAGGAAGGTTCTAAACTTCTCCTGGCTTTGGATTCCCTATCTACTCATCTCACAGGCTTGAAAGAGAATCAATGGAATCATGTATACAAATGCAGGTAAAAAATGTGACTGACACATAATATGCATTTAATAAATGATAATGGCCTCTTATATTGCTGACTATCCTCATAGATCAAAAGGTTTTGGTTTTCCTTATAGTGACCTACAAACAAAAATATTTCATGTACTTTTTTATATTATATAATATTTGAAAGAGATTTAACAGTTTTATTAAAATGAAAGAATATAGCAATTATTTAGTAACATGTTATTTAGCCTTCATATCTTTGTGTTTTTTTCATTGTTTTTCCAGTAATCAATTTCTAGTTTCATAACATTGTTAGAAAAGATGCTTGATATGATTTTAATTTTCTTAAATTGATCAAGACTTCTTTTGTGTACTAACAGGTGGTCTATCCTAGAAAATGTTCCATGTGCACTTGAAAAGAATATATTCTGCTGCTTTGGGGGAAAATGCTCTGAAAATATAAATTAAATTAATCTGACCTAGTGTGTCATTTAACATTCCTATTTCCCTGTTGATTTTCTGTCTGGAAGATCTATTCACTGATGTCAATTGGGTGTTAAACATTTCCTTTATGACTGTATTTCTGTTCATCCCTCCTTCTATGTCTGTCAAGATTTGCTTTATATTTTTAGTCACTCCAGTGTTGGGTGCACAAATGTTTACTAGGGTTATATACTCTTGTTGGATTGCTCACTTTATCATTATGTAATGTCCTTGGTCTCTTACTATAGCCAGTATTTTAAAGTCTATTGTGTCAGATATAAGTATTATTACCCCAGCTTTTTATTGCATTCCCATTTGCATTAAATATTTTTTCCATCCTTTTACTTTTAGTGTGTATGTATCTTTCATTCTGAGGTTGGCTCTTGGAGATAGGATATATATAAGTCTTGTTTTCTGATCCATTCAGTTAGTTACTCTAAGTCTTTTGACTGGGGGATTTAAGCCATTTACATTTAAAGTGTTTTTGATAGCTACATATTTATTGCCATTTTAATCTTTTAACTATGTTTCTCTCTTCTTCTTCTTCTTCTTTTTCTTCTTCTTCTTCTTCCTCCTCCTCCTCCTCCCCTTTAACATTTCTTATAATACTGGTTTGGTGGTAAAATAAAACAAAACTCTTGTAGCCTTTTCTTCTCTGGGAAGCTCTTTATTTCTTCTTCAATTTTAAATGATAGCATTGCTCTGTGAAGTACTCTTGATTGTAAGTCCTTGTTTTTTTTTTTAATCACTTTGAATACTTCATCCCAATCTCCTTTGGCCTAAGATGTTTTTGTGAGAAATCAACTGACAGTCTTATGGGAGCTCCCTTGTAGGAAACTGTGTTTCCCTTGCTTCTTTTAATATTCTCTCCTTGTCTTTAAACTTTGCCATTTTAATTATAATGTGTCTTGGTGTAGACTTTTTTGGGTTCATCTTGTTTGGAATTCTCTGCACTTTCTGGACTTGTATTTCTTTTTCCTTTGCCAGGATAGAAATTTTCCAGTTATTATTTCTTCAGCGAGGTTCTCAGTCTCTTGCTTTCTCTCTTTTCCTTTTGGTACCTCTATGGGGCATATGTTGTTATGTTTCATGTTCTCTCAAAGGTCCCTTAAACTATCCTCATTTTTTAAAATTATTTTTTCTTTTCATTTCTCTGATTGAATGTTTTCTTCTACGTTGTCTTTCAAATGGCTGATTCTATTCTCTGCTTTATCCAACCTACTATTTCTTCCTTCTAGTGTATTTTTCATTTCAGATACTGTATTTTTTATTTCTGACTGGTTCTTTTTTACGGTCTGTTTTCTTTATGCTTGCTATCTCTATGTTGAAATTCTCACTAAGTTTCTTGAGTATCCTTAAAATTATTTCTCTGAACTTCACACCTGGGAAATTGCTTGCCTCCATTTCCTTTAGCTCTTTACCTGGAGATTTCTCTTGTTCTTTCATTTGGGGCATGTTTCTTTCTCTCCACATTTTGTTTGCTTCCTTGTGTTTGTTCCTATATGTTAGGTAGATCTGCCATGACTTCCAGTCTTGGGAGAGAGGCCTTATGTAGTAGGTGTCCTGTGGGACACAGTGGCACAGTTTACTTTGCCACCTGAGCTGAGTGTTCAATGAATGTGTCTTATGTAGGTTATATGGGCCCTCCTGTTGTAATTGAGTCTTGGTTTCTATTGGCCTGTTCATGTGCGGATTCAACCCTCAGGCTGGCTGACTCTGAGGATGGACCCACACCTCAGGTTACAAGCCTCTCAGCAGATGCTGACCACCCAAAGCTGAATTCACCTTAGCAGGGTCTGGCGCTTGCTGAGATTTTCCTTTGGGTACACCACTTGTGAAGCTAACTGGATCCTGCTCTGATGTTGTCTGAAGCTGGCCACTAGGTGTGTTATCTCTGGGGCCTCTTGGGAGGGACTCTGGTGCAGACCAATGTCAAGCACAGCATGTTACTGGCCCGAGGAAACCTGTTTGGAGGGGGTACAAAGTGACCCGCAGTTTTTGGCTGCCTCTACTGAGCTTTGAATACACAGGAAGTACAAAGCTGCACACCAAGGCCAGCTTTTACCAGTGCAAGACTGTGGACAGGTCACCAAAAGTACCGAGGTACCCTGAGATTCACCCCCAACTGACTCTGCCTGCTGACTGCCTGTTAGGCTCAGTCACTGAAACAGCCTCTGGTTGTATTCAAGTTCTATGATGCAGGTTCTCAGTAAGTCACAAGGTAAGGGCAAGTTGTGTTTACCAGATTGATACAGGTTCAAACTTGATGCCAGTGCTGGGTCTGAGGCCACTAACAAAGGTCCAGGGTATACCAAATCTAGCTGCAGTGGGTGCTCACACATCTTTGTGTCAGGGCAGGGTCTCAGGGAGATATCAGGGAATGGCCAGTAGAGTTTATCAGGCCTAAAGAGACCAAGATTTGGACATGTGAAAGGGGGGCTCTACACCAGATGGGCTTGTGAGGAAAAAATGGCCCTTGTCCTGGAGACACACAACTCAGTCTGTCCCAGATTCTGCCAGGAGCTGGATCTCACCAGGGAGAGGCCACCAGGAGTCAGGAGGCTGGGGCTAGTCGATCTTGTGAGGGGGAGGTGCCAGTCAGGCTGGGGTAAGGTTGGGGGTGGCCCCTGCCACAGAGCCACACAGCTCAGTCTGTCCCATATTCTGTCATCTTTTTACAGAACTTATTCAATTCATCATATTATATGTAGGGTTTTATATTTTTGTCTTCTAACTTGATGATGTGAATTCCTTAAAAAAATGTTCTTTTTTAAAAAATCATTTCTTTCAACCTATTCCAGTCCTACACAAGTGTTTATTGATTGAATAAATGAGACTATTTTGTATGCAATGTTCACCTGCAACTAATGGTTATTACATTTTTTATTGTTGAATTAAATCTCTATTTTCTTTTCTTTCTAATATAGACATATTTTATTTTCTCTTGATATTTTTACTTAAAACTATTTGCTTATTTTATGAATTATTCAATAGGAGAAACATAAGAAATAATAGTTTTGAGAAATATGTCTACACATTAGTGACTTCTCTTTCAAGTTTTATAAGATACAGGGTAAATAATCCATGAGCATCTGATAAGTCAAGCATCAAAAGGGATACACTGTATGTCCTGAAATGCATTATTACTGCATTGATTGCATTTGACTAAAGAGCTATTTACCAGACAAAATAACATTATCATCTTTTGCATTACTGACATAATTCCACTAATTAATTTTTCATTCATCCAACAAATACTTAGTGAAAATTACTGTATGCAAGAAACTAGACCTGATGCTCTGGGAAGTATTTCTTATTCTCAAAAAATTTAAATTCTAGGAGGTGAGACCAGGCATACATATGAATAAGCCAAATGTTGATAAATGACATGAGGTAATATTGAAATACAATAAAAGTTCAGAGTAAGGAAAGATAATTCCCTTCTAGAAATAGAGAAGAAACTTTTTAATTATACCTCAAGAAAGTGATACTTTTTTCCAGTGTGCTGCAAGAATTTTTAAAACATGCGACACCTGACTATTGAGTCAGGGGCTCTGACCTCTTTCCCTTAGACTGTCAAAGAAAAAGATGACAACAGCCAGCACAACAATAGCTGTCCACTGTGAATAAAGCAAAATTGTACTTATTTTTGTCAGATTGACAAAAATATATGTTTTGGGTGTGTGCAGAATTTTAGAAATTAGTTTATATGTGCCATGAGATAAAAAAGGTTGAAAATCACTGCCTTATGACATTAACAGTCTCTGGATATGTGGGGATAAAAAAAAATTACCAATCTCTTAACATTTCAATAGTTATCCCTGTTTCTGAATTCTTAGGGAAGAAAAGTATACAGATCTTAAAAATCATATCATAACCACTTTAGACATACTAAAATTACAATAAGAACAATGTAATGTCTCACATCATAATGATGGTAACTGTGTGAATATTAGATGTTCAGTCAAGGTCTAACTAATTTTTCTAATGATAGGTTATAAAAACTAGATTTCTAACAGATTTTTCAAGGCTTATGACTGTCCCTCTCTAGTAGGGACTATTCAGTTACTTTCAACTGGATATTAGATAACTGAAATCTGACAAAACCCCAGAAAAATAATATTGTCATACAGTCATCCATTATATTTGGGTCACAGTCAACCTGAAACAAAGCACATAAACTAGGATATTCTTTGTTGATTTGTATTGCTCTCTAAGAATTTATATCATTTTTGAAAAAAAAGAGAAAGAATATTATTTTCATGAGCAAGTTGAGTAACAATTTTTCAAATAATATTTTATTTTAAAAAATAAAATATTACAAAAAGTAGTTGGAATTGAAGAATAATTTTTACTATGGCTGATTGACATAAAAAGTAAAATGAAGAAAATAAAAACATCAATTTAAGTGCACTGGCTCCATTCATCTCTCATTTATGATTCTTTTTAGCTAGTATTACACTTGAAAAATTAAAAAGTCTGAAGGAAAAGGTAATTATCACAAACATAATAATTTAAAGTCCAGATATGAGGTATCTGAAAGTCAAAAGATATGTTTCCATTCTAGGAGCACTTAGAAAATCCTAGGTTTTGAAGGATACATTTCATTTTTATTTTAAATAGTTAAATAATAACAGGCTATAATTTCATAAAATAATTTTAAAAAATTTAAATGATAGTTGACACACAATATTATATAACTTTCAGGTATGCAACATAATGATTAGACATTTTTATATATGTAACTCACGAAGTGATCACTGATGAGTGTTGTACACCATACTTAATTAGTACAATATCATTGACCTTATTCCCTATGCTAATAATGGAATATTTTCAAAAGAAAAAGTTTGTATTGATAAGGATTTCATTTTAGGTAACCAGTGGGTAATTTGTTATTTCCAATTGTATGTTTTTCTAGTTGTATAGTTTATCTTATGCAAATAATAATAATTTTATGTTTAGAGCTTAAGATTCATTGTGTATGCAAAGTTGGTAAGAAAAGATATATTGAGAATATTTAGTATAGACATCACTGAATCAAAGTAAGAAAACTGATTATTAAATATGATCCCTAATCCTTAACTCAATGTTTTTATTCCAGACACTAACTTCACTTTTTCAAAACATATATATATATATGTTATATATTTGATTATATAGCTTTCTGTTTTCTTCTTCAGAGACAATCCTCCACCCCTCCCTATGAAGCCAAATGTCTTGATTTTCTCTCTCCCTTCTCTTTGTAAAGTAGAACTGCTTATATTTTCCAAG
>JAPYXV010006063.1:0-10060 GCA_028533065.1 Trachops cirrhosus | reverse complement strand
TCCTCTATCTCCCTCATTCTGTTATTCTCTCTCATTCTCTGAATCTCACTGAACCTTTCTCATTCCCCTCTCTCTCATCCACTCTCTCCTTCTTTCTCTCTTTCTCTTCCTCTCACTCTCATCTCCCCATCTCTTCCTCTCACTCTCATCTCCCCATATCTCATTCTCTCTCTCTCATTCTCTCCCTTATTCTCTTTCACTCTCCTCACTCTCTCTCATTCCCCCTCTCTCAAAACTTTATCACTCATTCTCTCTTAATCTCTTTTCTTCTCCCTCATTTTCAATCTCTCTCATTCTCCCTCTCTCCATTCACTCACTCATTCTATCTCATTCCCTCTCATTCTCTCTCTCACACACTCTCTCCCTCTGTCATTCTCTCTCCCTCTCATCCTCTCTCATTTCTCTCTCATTCTCTTTCTCTCATTCTCACTCTCCCTCTCTCTCACACTCTTATTTCTAATTCTCTCTTCTGTATCATTCTCTCTTATTCTCTGTATTTTCCAGTCTCTCTCGTTCTCTCTCATTCTGTCTCTCCTCATTCTTATTCCCTCTCTCTCATTGTCTCTATTGTTCTGTCATACTCTCCCTCACTCATTCTCTCTCCCTCTCAACCTTTCTCATTTGCTCATTCTCTCATTTTCTCACTCCCATTCTATCTCATCTTCTATCTCTCTAATTCTGTCTCTCATTCTATATCACTCTTTCCCATTATCTCCTATTCTCTTTCATTTTCTGTTATTCTCTCTGATTTTCATTCTCTTTCTCTAATTCTCTCACACACACACTCTCACTCTGTCCCTCTCATTCTCTCTCTCTCTCTCATTCTGTCTGTTGCTCATTCTCTTATTGTATCACTCATTGTTTCTCATTCTCTGTCTTATTCTCTTTTGCTCTCACACTTTCTCTCTCTTGCTTTCATTCCTTCTCATTCTTATTCTCTCATGCTCTTTCTCTCACTCTCATCCTCTATCTCTCTCATTCTCTCTCTTGTTCTGTCATTCTCTCTCCCTCTCAATCTTTCACATTCTCTCATTCATTCTCTCTCTCCTTCTCTCCCTCTTCTTCTCTCCCATTCTCTTTCTCATACTACCTGCCTCATTGTCTCTCATCCTCTCTCTCCCTCTCTCATTCTCTCATTCTTTCCTGCTAGCTCTCACAGTCTCTCCCTCTCTCATTCTCTCTTGCTCACTCTCATTTCCTCTCATTCTTATTCTCTCTCATTTTCTCAGCCCTAGTCTTTCTCTCATTATCTCTCTTGTTTTGTCATTTTCTCTCTCCTCTTTCTCTCTCTCATCCACCTCATTTTCTCTCCCACTCAGACTTTCTCATTCTCTCATTTTCTCTCTCTGTCCCTCACTCTCTCTCTCTTCTCATTCTCTATCATTGTCTCTCATCTCTTTCATTCTCTCTCTCATTCTCTTTCTCTCTCCCTCTCATCGTCTCGCTCTCATTCTCTGTAATCTCTCATTCTCTCTCACGCTCTTTCATTCTCTCTTGTTCTGTCATTTTCTATCTCTCTCATCTCATTCTCTCATTTTCTTTCACCCTCTCTCATTCCTTCTCATTCTTTCTCTCATCCTTATTCTCTCTTTCTCATGCTCATTCTGTCTCATTCTCTCATTGTCTCTCATTGTCTGTCTCTCTCATTGTCTCTTTCTCTCTGTAATTCTCTCTCTCCCTCTCTCATTGTCTCTCTCCCTTTTTCATTCTCTCTCACTCATTCTCTTTCTCTATCTGTCTCTCTCATTCTTCTCTCTCCCTCTCTCACATCCCTTGCATTCTCTCATCCTCCATTTCTCTTATTCTCTCTCTCATTCTATCCCATCTTCTATCTCTCTCATTCTGTCTTTCTCCCATTCTTTCACTCTCATTCTATATCACTCTCTTTCTCTTTCTCTGTCATTGTTTTATTTTCTATAATACTTTCTGTCATCCTCTTATTCTCTCTCTTGCTCTCATTTTCACTCTCATCCTCTCTCATTGTCTTTCTGTCTCCCTCATTCTGTCCCACACACTCTCTCATTCTCTCATCCCTCTTGTTTTGAGGAAACTCAAGCCAGATAGACAGGCCACATGTGGGTTTTCCTGGAGCCTCCCCCAGCTAGGCCTCCAGGCAGTGCATCAGAAATCATATCACAGTAATAGGAAAGAATGTAATTCATGTTATTTCAGTCCTCAACCATCAAGTGTTCTAGCTGTGGTCCCAGACACTCTAGAGCACATACAAGCCACCCCTACTGTATTTTCTCTAAATTTCTGGTCTACCTAAAATATGAGGCACAATAAAATGATTACTGATTTTTTTAAATAACTATGTTTTAGAGTAATTTGTAATGGTTTTGTTATGTGGTAACATTAATGCAAAGTATATTCACTACAAAAAAAGTTTTATTTCATAAAGTAAAATTGAGAACAGAATAAAATTCTCCAAGAAATATGACAGGTTAGAGGCAATGTGAAACAAGAACTAGAAGTCAAAAAAAAAGAATCAAGCAAAAATATCGGATATTGAATATATAATAGTTAAAAACAAAATACCCTAAATGAAATAAACTGTAGATTCTATAAAGACTAAGAAGAGATAAAGAGAAAATTGATATGGAGAACAGAGTAAGATACCAACATATAGATAATACAAATCCCATAAAATGATAAAAATGGGAGAAGTATTCAGAGGTAATTGTATTTTCCTGAATTACAGAATTGTGAAAAAACTTAAATTTTTAAATCTATACAATGCAAAATTCACTAGCTAAGAGAAAAAACTCACTCTGTACATGTTATAACAAAATTTAAGGACATCAAATTCATAGATAAAGAGATGATTTTTTCCTTTTGTGGCTATGCTCTTCATTGGTTGCCTTAAGTTTGTGATTCACAAAAAATAACACAGTGTTTGGAAAGGTTGGGTGTCACATTTCTCCAAAAACTCTTCCCTATCCAGATCCCTCAGAGGACAGACAGGGTCCCTATTTTGGGATTCCATAACTTCCTGTTCATAGGTCATAAATTGTTCTTTCGTGCTGTGTCTGTGCCCATCTATCAGCCTGTTGAGCAGTGGCTGTCAACCACCGTGACACATCAAAACCCCGGGGAAGTCATTTTTGTTGTTGATGATGGTGCTTCTCGATCTTCTTGCCCAGGTCCCTCTGCTGGGCTTCTGAACCTGAATCTTTAGGAGTGGGTACAGGTTTTTAGAAATACTACTGTAAGATTTACCAGAAGGGTCTATATGTTTATTTCCCTATTTTTTGACCTAGACAGTGCCTGGTGTATAAGACATGATCACACAGATGTTTATTGAGTGAAAATGTGGAATACAGATGCACATTATTTCTAACATGTACAAGCTAATGACGTTTGTCTCTCTGAACATACAGCAATTTGTTTTGCTCTATAAGTCAATGTCATTTATTAATCCTAATGTTAATTAATCCTAATCCACCTGTGTGGTCTAACACTCTTACTCTTTCATCAGAGATTGATCTTTACTTCATTATTGGCACACTCTCCAGGACCTTGTTTTCAAGTTAACATTCTCCTTCTAATGCTAGGTATTGGGCACCTTAAACTGAAATCTCTCATGTAACTTGTATTCCAGATTTAGCTACAAATACAAAGTTGTTTTAGCCAGTGAACTAGATTCTCACCTCCCCCAGAATAATATGATACAGGTTTCTGGATTAAAGGCACTGAACTTAGGATCTCATATATGGAACATGGATTTAAATTGGTGAATTATCAAGAAACGAATAACTTGCCCTTCCTTAGAATTTTAATCCTGGGTAGCGAATAGATACTAAATGTGGAAGATTTTATTGATAGCTGCTTACTTTTTACTATTTCTTTTGGGAAGAATCCACATATGAATCTCCACCCATAGTGATTTTAGTTTTAAAATGGTTAGGAAAATCTGGACAGTCCCAGCAGATTCTGCCCAAAAAGCAATGGAACTTGTGGGAAGTTACATATTTTAATCATCCCCTCAAGTTCACCACTTGCTTCTTTTAGTTGAAATTTTAGGAAGAAGCATATCCTTCATTATGTGAAATAGTGAAAGAGAATAGATAAGGGAAAGAATTTACCATATTTTGCCATGTATAATGCACACTTTTGCCCAAATTTTTTAGGGAAAAGTAAGGATGCATGTGTGTGTGTAGTACTGACTCTGTATCTATATAAATGTTTAATTCTTTTATTTATGCTTATGCATTAAAAGTATAACTCTAGGAAGCAATAATGATATCTGTATGTAAAATAATACCCTGGAATATGATCATTGGTTTTACATATAAACAAAAAAATTGAATTAAAAAATTTAAATGAAAGATTTTTTTCCTGAAAGTTTTGGCTAAAAATATGGGTGTGCCTTATACATGGCACAATATGGTAATATCAAGCAAAGAGAATCTTAATATTCTGCCATGATGTGCTTTTTATATGTTATATTCATATGAAGAAGTTTCTTTCCATAATTTAAAAAATGTTTACAATTTTAAAAGCCAATTAACATACTTAGAAGCACAGCCAGCTCTGGAAAGTTAGTATGTTTTGATCAGAATTTAAGGGAAAAGCTTTCTGTATGGCTAGAACTTTGGTATTTTCTAAAGCCCACTGAATCTTCACTACAGTCTAATGAGTATAATGTCATTGACATTATCCAGCTTCCATTACTGTGCCAACAGTAATTCTGAAAATGAGCTCAACATGACTCCATGCCAAAACCTGGTTTCATAAAAAGTAAACCGTCCATGATTCAGTTGGGTGGTAGGGTGCACAGCTGACTGATACTTAAACTTTCAGGAATTAATGCCCAGAGGAAGAATAAAGGAAGATGTGGAAATTCATAGAAGAGTTCATCATAGATAGAACTTTGTATTGTAGAAATAGGAAAATGTTTTTCCATTTAT
This sequence comes from Trachops cirrhosus, assembly GCA_028533065.1. Taxonomy (NCBI): domain Eukaryota; kingdom Metazoa; phylum Chordata; class Mammalia; order Chiroptera; family Phyllostomidae; genus Trachops; species Trachops cirrhosus. Next base: position 5,150 of record JAPYXV010006063.1, on the reverse strand, counting down.
TTAATTCCCAGAAGTGTAGCAAGAATTAATGTCAATGAAACACTGAACCACTTAGATGAGAACCACTCAGTGCCCCCAAGAAAGATAAAATAGAAGTTAAAGATTCATCTAAATTCCAGATTTCTTTGTAAAAATCTATGTAGCTGACTAGATTTGCAGAAGGGACAGTTTAATGGCTTGTTAAGAGTTTTTCTATTTCTTGACACAGAGTTTTTACATTTTATGTATCCCAGTGAGGAGGAATGAATAGCTGATTCATTCTGGTTCGGTGGCTACTTTTCCATTAGGTTCTGTATTTTTCCAGCAGCCATCAGCAGCGTTCCTGAACTGTGAGGTCAGTAAAATGCCACGCAGAGCCTGCACCACACCGATCAGCCAGCAGTTCATCCTGCTCCAACCCCAAAACCTCCCATTAACTCCCTTGTGGATTTTTCTCTATGAAACAATGGAGCATAACAAGAAATGCCTGGGGTTCAGAAATCTGCACACTCATTTCAGACCATCTCAGGCACCTGGATCTCCCTAGACTCTGGGCCTATACACAGAAGAGACTCCGCAGAATCCCTACAATAAGCAATTTCCCTCTCCTTTTATATCCAAAATGAATCCCATAGCAGTATCTGTGATTTCTACTTTAGCCAACTCTTTCAGCTGCACTTAGAGCTCTTTGGCAAAGTATTATGGAGATCCAGATTGAAAATGCCTTTTTCCGCACCTCAAATCTCATGAAGAATGGGTTTCAGCGGAATTTACGTGGTATTTCAATATTGGAAATGGAATTAAAGTAGCAAGGACATATTCATTCAATATTCATTTTTGAGTACATACCATGAGCCAGGCACTTTGCTCATATTACGTATTTTATAGATTTACATCAATAACTTAAATCGCTTCAACCACATAATATATGTTAAATCATGCACATGCAGTTGAACTACAACAAGAGAGACATCACACTTAAAACATATTGCCATTCAGAAAATGACCATATAACTGCAAATGGTATAGCTCCTACATCACGAACTGGAGGGGAGAGAGAGAAAGAGGCCTGCTCTTTGCTGCTGACACTCATTCATATTCTCTCTCATCAAAGGGTTACTCAGTTATAATTTGATGTTCCAAATAAATTAAGACTTTATAAAGAAATAGATCATCTTTAAATGCTAAGACGTTAAAATTCCTTGTTCCAAGATTTACACAAGACCCTTTTTCACAGCTAGCTGTAATTTTTTACAGAAGCCGTGTCTCCTAACCATGAAAGTGGTAAGATAATACATTTTTGTTTATTATATCAAGGTTGACTTAGAAGGCAGGCCTTCCACAGTTAGACCAAATAGAGATAAACTGGAAAAGATGGTGACGAATAAATACATAGATTAATAAGAAATGAGCAGGTCTTAGATCTTGATGTATCATACATCTTCCTCCAGCATGAATGATTTCATTTGCTTTTTAAACAGATAAATACAAAAATAGCATTCTCCCTTGGCAAGAAAGTAAATGTTTTGTATTATTTACCTAGACTGCATCTGTGTTTCTAAAGAGAACAGTAAATACATTTCTGGAGCAAGCCATGTTTCTGTGATAATGTGAGTAATGCCTCTTAAGCACTTTGGAGATTATTAGAATGCTTTCCTGGAGCTGCTGTTGAAGTTGGTCACTTTAACAAGAGCCCCAGATAAAGATAAGAAGACACACTCAGCATCTTCCACTAAACTCTTAGTCGAGTGCTGCAAACTGGAAATCCTCCAGGAAGGTAACCGAGGGCCAGGACTCTGCCCAGGTGTTTAGCATGCAATCTGATTCCAAGCCAGTCTGAAGAAAGCTAAATAGGCCCAGAATGCCTTCTTCAGGAGGGCCTTCTGCATAAACAGCCTGGTCTGGGTGGCACCTCCATACCACCCCAGTGACTGGGCTAACTTTCATCCAGCCCTGGGACCCTAGAGTCATAGCACTCCTGTTGGCAATCTTCTCATTGGTATTCAGAACTTAATTGGAAAAGTTTTTTCACAAGGGTATCAAAAAGAAATCTAATAGCTGGTTAGATTATATCTTGAATATGCTGCCTCCCAAGCCAGGACACACCTGGGGGAAACTTGGCTTAAAGCAACACCCTCCTAGGAGCATGCAGGCACCCTAGAACTGTGGTGGCAATAGCATACATGTACTCATCCTTCTAGTCTTGACAGATTCATTCATTCATTCAACAAATATTTATAGAGCTGCTATTATATGCCCTCATAGAGCTTATGATCTCGTGTAGGGGGCAGTGAAGAGACAGACATATAAAAATTGAATATATACCTAAGCACAATAATTTGATTTCACATAAGTATTGTAAGTATTATTAAGAGAACAAGAGAGTGATGCTAATTTGAATGCAGGTGGTCAAAGATCTTGCTGAGAATCCACTTGAGGGGAATTATATGAAGAGTTGGAAACAGCATTTGTGAGTTCTAGTTACTCAGGTCATCAGAGAATTTTTTATAAGTCACCACCATCTGAGATATATTTTCCCAGAGCCGTGACATCAGAATATTGTGACTTTCAAGTTTAGCTTACCTTCAAATTCAACATTTCTAAAACTAAAGATATCACTCTATCCCTTCAAATATTCCTGTTTTATGTCATCTTTTCTATTAAGGGTATCATCACCTCTTTTACTGAGATTTAGAACTTTCATGTCATCTTTGAAAAGGAATGCGGAGAGGAGGGGGGAAAGGGTGAAGGGTTTACAGGAACAATTATAAAGGACACATGGACAATAACAATGGGGGGTGGAAACGGGAAGGAGGTGGGGAGGGCTGAGGGGAAGGCAGAAAACTGTACTTGAACAATAAAAAAAATGTTTAAAAAAAGGAATGGTGTTTTTGTTTCTTTGAAGTTATTCCATTAGGAACACATTTAGTATTTACCTGTATAGACTTATACTTAGAGGAATGCTTTTAAATAATAATTTCAACCTTAATAGAATTTTCAGATCTCATATATTGGCCAGTCAACGGTGACTAGATCAGTCTCCAAAGGTGGGTGAATATGGATGTGCTGTGTGAGACGGACAGCTGTCCAAGAGGAGTGGGCGGAGATGTGCTGGATGACAGAAGGTGAGGGGATTAGAGGGAGTACGCAGGACCCATGGACGTGGACAGCAGTGTGGGGATTGCCTGGGAGGGGGGTGGGTGGAGGGAGGTAAAGGGGGAAAAATTGGGACAACTGTAATAGAGTAAATAAAATATAATTTTAAATAAATAAATAAAGGGTGGTCCAATAGATTTGGCCTCCTATGGCAAACACAGCTTACTATTTCTAAGGGAATAAACACAAATCTCTAGAATAAACATTCTAACTGTAGTTTTTTTTTAACAATCCATCTTAAGATTATAAAATATCAGTCCTTGGACCTAGTAAAACAAAACTTTGACTATTGTAGGAAAACTCTATGCTCTTTTCAGTAAGCAAATTCACAGAAATTAAACTTGAGAATGACAAGATACAGGAGTATATTTAGCCTAAATTTTTTAGTAATGCATTTAGCTTCTGATTCCTCATGAGTATATGTGGCTATTACCTCTTTACTGGCAAAAATGAATTTTTGATACTTTTACTACTTGTTCAGATGACTTAGCGGAAACTTGAACAGTTGATGACATTGACCATGGGTCTTTAGCTCATAGATTTGCTACTTAATGGAAAAGCCATGTTCACGCTGTCTGTCTAAACTCAAGATGCAAACATAGATGCTGAAAAAATGTATGGGCTTTAAAATGGCTTTATTTCTTCCTTAATGCACACAGGTGTTCCCCACCCACCCATAGCCACACATCTCTGGTAAACATTATGTCACCTTCCCAAAAGTTAATGCAGGATTTAAGATATCATTTTGTTTTTTCCTTTCAACATTTTTTTAACCAACCAGGAAATTCTCTAAGTCTTTTTCCACACAAACACACACACAGGGTCTTCAAGAAAACTTCAACTTCAGAGCAGTTGCTTGTTTAAATCTCTCTCCTGAAGAATATAATGCTCATTTGCATATTAGAAAGTCTGAAGGATGCCATCTGTTTAACATCCTTAAACTCCTTGAACAATAAAATTCTTTTAAGACATCAAAGAACAAGATTCCTATGAAAAATCTCTGGGAAACCCTTTTCCCAGAAAGTTGGATTGTTTTACTTTCTTATTCTTCCTTCCCAGAAATTTCTACCACTACTTTCTAACCAAGCACCCTTCCTCAGACCAGAAATGCACCTGTTATCTATTTCCCTTATTTCAAGGTGTTTGGTCACTATCCACAACAGCTAATGTTTCATGCAAATCAAAGAAAAGAGAATGGAGAAAAATATAGTGTGCCCTAGCATCACAGGCATGACGATCCTGCAGAACCAAGGACATTATGCTAACCCTCACAAAGCACATCTCACAGGGGACAGTACTTCTGTCATCTAGAGGGCAGGATTATGTTCATCTCACAAATTTAATTGCTTAATAGTTTCAGGCTCTAAAATATTTATTCAGTGAGTGATGGGTATAATATTAAAGGCTGATTTATACCTATTTAGATGCTATGCAAAATGTTATAAATATTGTTCTTGTCTTTAAAAAGCTTACAATCTATGAAACAAAGGAAAAAAGACTGCAGAAAAACACAAGCATCCAGTTATCAATTGAATTTATCAGTTATTTAACCCACATATACTTTGCACCAAATCTTGCAGGCATCATAAAGCATAAATACGCTATTGGTAAATCCATGGGGCAAAAAAATGAGTAAAAAAGTTTCTTAAAAAGAAGAGGGTGTAAAATGTACCACAAGAGAAGACAAAAATAGAGCATGGCAGGAAGGTTCTGAGGAGGATTTCTTGATTCTTAAAGCATTCATGCCTTTTTGTAATTACCTCCCCTTCGAAGTGGGCAACACCTGTGGCTTGCCTCTGACCACTAGAAAGTGACAAAGATTATTGGATGTGCATGATTACATGGACATCATTACACAAGAGCATAGAGCCCATCTCACTGGAGTTCTTCTGTCTCCATTGCTGAACTTTAAAAAGCAAGCTGTCATGAATCCTGCTGCAGCAAGGAAATGAATTCTGCCAACACCCTGAGTGAGCTGGAAGCAGATCCATTCCCAGTTAATCCTCTAGATGAGA
>JAPYXV010006062.1:0-10060 GCA_028533065.1 Trachops cirrhosus | reverse complement strand
AAAAAAAAACTCATAGAAAAAAGACAATGCCAGGATCAAGCAGGGGAACGTGTAAAATCCAAACATTATAACTGTGTTTCACTTTCCAAGTTCTTGAAGATGTAGTTGGTGCAGACTCAGTAGCTAGTGGAGTCCCTGCAGAGATGCTATCCACAGAGTGGGGATTGTTATGGCAGGGAAGGACAAAAAAGCAGACAGGTTGCTATCCCCTTGTATCAAAATAGCACCTTTGAACCAATATCTCCCTTCTGAAAAGCATGACAGTTTGTGTCATCACCAAACAATTTAAAAGTGAAGAGAGGATGATTTCCATTAAAAAAAAATCTTTAAGTCTCTAGTTTGAGTGCAAAGGACAGGTAGTTTCTAGAAAAAAAGACAGGAAACTATTGCATACTTCCTGCTACAGGTTAGATTCTTTAGGAAGCAGAGGTTGAGATGAAATTTAAAGTGTAAAAGATTTATTGTTCTGTAACATCTGTGAAAAGAAAGGAGGAGGAAGCAGGATCATGCAAAAGAATCCATAAGACCTGATGCAAATCTCACAAAAATCTCTGCCAACCCAACAGGGAGCTCTGGAGCAAAGGTTTCTCATTAGTGAGGTCCCACTTGAGCAAAAATGGTTACGCTATCTTTCCACCCATCACCTTGCTAAGTCACTGACCAAGGCTACCCTGAGAAGAGTAGAATATAATCTCAGCTCAGTGAAAATGAACCTGCAGGTGCTACCAGTTGGAAGCTGTCACCTAACCACACCCCTGGCAGGACAGTGACAAATCCTTCCTTGAAGGGGGACCTAAGTGGAGCATCTCCATAGCTCCCACACTTTCTCAGTGGGTGACTGCTTGAAGCTACTATTCTAGATAGAGTGTCTTCATTTGAGAAATTCCAAATGCCATTGGTGTCTTGATAGAGCTATTGACCTGATATTTTTCCTTTATCCCAATAAACTGAAAACTGTGGAGTTATTCTGTGGTCATTGGACTATAATGGCAGTATACCTTTCCTATACTGCCAACACTATAATTTCAAGTGCAACCAACACTTGAAAATGTACTAGGATTGTGTCATCTTTTTAGCTTTGTATCTCAGTGTAGTCTGCTGATGTGTTGAGTATCTTTCTAACCCACAGGACATTATACAGATTGAATTCAATGATGACCTCATGTTGAGAGGACCTAGAAAACAGAAAGTGGCTGGTATGCTAGATGTTTTGGGGTGACATGTGATCATAATAAGGTTAGAGATATATATGACACCTAAGGGACATGTTGGGACATCACCTGCAAAGTAGAGAATATTGGCTTGCCCCATACTAAGACGTATACTGAATAATTGGCGTGCTTTTGTGAATTTCAAGAGCAAAATGAGCCACATTTTGGTATGCTGCTCTGATGACCTAAAATACTTCAGATTTGGGGATGGGAAACTAGAAGATAAAAAGATGTTCCTGTAGGAGGATGAGCAAACAGCACTACCACTTGGCTCTTCAGATGGAGAGACCCAGAAGTACTTGGAATTTGCAGGGGGTGGTTAGAAATATTATATGGTACCTGTGATGTGCTCTAGCAGTGGATTCCCAGTGGAGGCCTTTATGATTTTGGAGAAAACTATACTATCCTCTAAATTTAATTCCCATTATTTAACAAAACAGCTTTTCTCTCCTATAAGAAACTAAAAATAAACACTTCATTATGAAATACCAATGATCATACAGCACAAGCTACTCATCATAAAATATTTCCTATTTTATCCATCGATTCTTCAGATTCGTTTTGTCTAGCAACCTTTAATAGTCATGTTAAAGTATAAATCCAAATAAGACAGTATTGAAGACACAGAATTGCACATATTTTCAATGGGCTACTTTTAGTTTGATGTGTAACTAGAGTGTCATGAGGAGTTACCTGTGACCAGTTGTCTGGGGAGGAAAAAGTAATCAAGGGTTGTTTAGGCAGATCTGTATAATAAACTGGCATCCAATGGAGGTTGACTGCTAATACATTCCAAGCTCAGTCTGGCACTGAAACACAGTGTGGGGTGAAGATCTTCCCAGTGAGATAATGATTTCGATGGGATGGTCAAGGACTTGGAAGGAGCTGGAGTTCATAGCAAGGATAGCTGTGGAAGACTTATGTGGATGGATCTCTTGATGTGGGCCCAGCATTTGATAATAGAGGGGTGGGCAAAATAGGTTAAATTTCCAGCCATCACTACCTGAAAGATAAATCATAAGTAAGGATACAAAATAAGAACAGTAATGGTATTAAGACAAATAATATGAGTAAATACTACAATAATTAATAAATGCATAATAATACAAGAATAAACTGTTCTGTGTACTCACACCTGTGAACCTGATTTTGCCCAACCCGTATTTGTTTTCCAAATGAGTTTTTACTAAATGCCCTTCCTGTGATGAAAGTGATTAAAAAGAGGTAGACCATGTAACAGTGAATTTCCTCTTTCATCTCTCCAGAATTTTTGCTCAGTAGGCTTGTGAATTAAGTAGCCATGAAAACCATGCGTGGGCTTAATAATATGCACTTCCATTTACAAGGTTGATTTCTCTCTTGCTACTGTTCAACTGCAAGCAATAGCAACCAAACTTTGGCCCCCAAATGACATGACTTAATAGGAGAAAGAGGCCACACAGTAAGAAGTTGATTGTGGCCAATCACCATTTATTGGGTAGGAAATAGTAATTTATCCTAACTTGAAAAGCATCTGAGTTGGTATTTGCTTCTTCTAGCCCATTATTCTTTTCTGCCTGAATGTCACCTGAAGCTTATTGGATGCCTTATCATGTTATCTCATGCAAAGTGAACTCCATTTTCAGAGAAAGAATGAATCAAAGATATCTACAGGAATCATTCTTCTTTTCATATCCTCATCCAGGGAGACAAACTTGCAGAATGATAGAATGTCAAGGGAAACTCGTGTAAGCTCTAACTTGGAGGTCACACCTTATAATGCTGGGATGCTCTGATATAGAAAATGCAGCACAGAGCCTTGTGCATGAACATGGATCATGGAACTGAAGAACAGAAATAGAGATCATTTCATTTGTTTTTACCCCTAATTAGCAACTAGTGACATATTAGCTTTTAGACTCTATGGCTCTGAGTCCTATAAGTATAGACATCTTGATGCTCAAAATAGGAATGCTTCCACTGATCCAGAAGAGAGTTTTTATTTAAATTGGAAGATTATCAAGCTTCTCTTGTCAGTGGGTAAATGGGGAATGCCAGAAGTTCTGAGGGTTGACTTATCTACCCTAGTAAGGGAGAATAAGATTGCTGATATGCAATGGAACATGGAGTAGTCTGGAGAAAAAATCCAGCTGACCCTTATTGGTGTTCCCTTATAGTACTCCTTTCTATATTAAAAGTTAATGTAAGACTGTAGCAAGTATATATAAGAAACACAAACAGACTTAGTTAGATTCCTCAAAAATACAGTTGTGGTCCTTCAGTTAAGAGAATCTACACGACTACATTGTCTAAATATCAGTAAACTACACATGGTGACCTGACTACTTCTGCTCTACCGGCTGGTCTGATGAAATGGCATGTGTGGCTTTGCACATTAACAGGCCGAGCAGGCACTATCCATCTGTGGAATATACTTGTTCAAGGCAAATAGCTCTGTTAGAAAGCCTTGGCCATTGTTAGTTCCTGGAAGCACTAATAGGGTCATTTCTTACCTGCCTACGTGACGTGGTGTGCCCAGAAAGAGAGAGAGAGGCAGGCTTTGACACCAGAGACATTCTCTCAGCCTTTCTTTTATATGGCTTGTCAAAAGGCTAAGTTGAAGAGAGAAATAGACCAGCCAGCAATGGGGTGAAAAATGAGCTTGGGGGTTACGAGTTTCAATCAACTCTGATGATGTTTGAGAGACATTTTCATTATGCGATAGTTGAATGGGAAAAAGTGGGCACCTTTTCCTTTAAAACAATAATAAATGGCTTGGAATTGTTTTCTTTTGTTTTTTCTATTCCTTGGCTACAGATGCAAGACTTTTTCAGTATTGGGCTTTACCTGTGAAACTCAGGATCGAGGTACTCCAGGGAAATGGATCAGAGAGAAGTTCATTTCTTAGGCAGAGAGTTTCTGTACTGTGATGCTCCAGCAGAGCAGAGTCTTGGGTCTCCATCATAATGTCCTGTGTTAAGTACAGCAAGTACCCAGTTATAAGTCAATCTCTAGTTTCTACTGGATGCCAAGAAGAAATGAATTCCTTTCAAATAGCTCATACAAATATCCTTTCATTATTTCATTTTATCCATCTATCCATCCATTCATCCAGATAGCTATCTAGTCAGCCACTTATCTAGACAGCAGAAGCTACCAAAATGAAATTCATTTGTTTATGGAGGAATTACAATGCATCCAACATTACATAAACTTGGAAATATGAGAAACAGAATCATAAATTAAAAATATGAACTGTAAAAGAAAATAGATTCATCCACTTCAGCATTGTCTTTGTGAAGGTGCTAAGTGAGGAATTTAAGTAATAGAAAAACAGTTTCTTATATAAGTACATGAGATTACATAAACTTTTTATATAACTTGGTGGCAGTCTTGACCAAGTCTCAAAGCAAGTTAGCGTTAGATTCAGGGCCCCTGAGCCTCGGAGAAGACGCCTGCTCTTTCTGAAATTATAATCCAACTGCGAAGGGAGAGCCAACGTATGTGGGATGATTCAAAACAATGAAGTGATACAATGTATATATATATATACACACAATCAGGGTCACACACTGTATTACTTGTTTTGAAATATCTCATATACATATAAAATAAATGAGAAATAGATATGGTATGGTTTTGGAATAGTCCAGAAAGCTCCTAAGGAGGCATGAGTATGGACATATACAGGTTGAGCCACAGTGGTGAGTAGAATTTAGGTATCTGGGAGACAGAAGGGAGGTAGTTAGGCAGAGCGTCATGGTTAGAGTGAGTGTGGTATTGCATTGAACTGTGGAAGGGTGGGTTGGATGATCTGGCCTTTCTTGATGCATCAGAAGGTGAGAACTGGCAACAATTATAAAGCATTCTATGATGAAAAATTTCACAACTCTAATTCTTGGTTAACTGCTTGGTGGCTTTGGGGGGACTTTTGGTGGGGGTATGGGGTGTTAATTGATTTATTTTGGTTTGAATCTCTTCTCTTTTGTCTAGTTGCTTTCTTTTGGTTTGAAGCATCCTTTTATGTCCCTGAGCTGCAGAAAATCAAGGTGTTTGCCCTAATTCTCCACCTGAGATCTTCCATAAAGAGAGCGTGGTGGTATCTCAGGGCAGGGCAGGAAGAGCCCACACTCTCCAACTGCAAATCACACTCAGTCGTCCAGGTCTTAGTGCACTGTTTCTTCCAGTGCAATTGGCTTGCTCTCTCCCACTCAGCTTTCTTCGATATATATTGGCAAATCTTAACAGCCTTTACCCCTGTTGATCTGCATGGCAAACCTCTACTAATTCCTAAACTGCAAATTAAATGCTTGAGGCTGAACAGAAATCAGATGAAAAACCTCGCACTTCACAGAGACTAGCTCAGCAGGAGTAGTCAGCCTCTTCCAGCCGTCCTGATGGGGAGGGAGTGGGCTGCTGTTGTCTGGGAGCCCATTAAAGGAGAAACTAGAGGAGCTGTGATATGATATTAAAGCTAATTTCCTGCAAGCTGAGAGGCGCCTTGGACCCAATAAATAATAGTAATAATAATAATAATACCATACTGTCTTGTCAAAACATGCTTTATATCCACATTAATGAGTTATTATTTAACAAGAAGTGTTGGCAATAATCTCATTGACATCAACCAGAGCTTTATGAAATGGAATGAATATTACCATAGAATCATTTCCTGAGGGACTTTAAGGCAGAAAGAGACTGTTTATGCCAGAGTGTAAATTGTCTTGAGATATAATTACTCGTAATAAATTTCTGAGCTGTTCTTGTGATACAACTTGTTAGTCAAATCATCTCTCCTGGAATATACAAAATAGGTTAGAATTGGTAATTGGAGAATTCAAAAAATTAACTTTTTTGAAATTTATTAATTCATTTGTTAATTTAAAAGGAGGCCCAAATGAATGTAGCTGTTTTAATGAACTGTTTATGGAGTCTGGAGCTCCTGTTCTCTGTGTCTCAAGTACCAGCCTCGCAGGAATGGCAGTGATAAGACAGGATGTGATGGTGGCTAGCTAGAATGGGGTAATGTCGAGAAAGGTAAAGATGAGAGAGTAGAGTTGAGTAGTGTTTTCGTGGGGTAGATCAACAGGGCTTGGTACATAGTCAAAGGCTGTCAATGAAAGACAAGCAAGTAACGCGAATGAATAATGTAATTCAAGGAAATAAAAACAGAAAACTAGATTTTGTAAATAACCCTGAGTAACTCCAATTTAGGTTTCAGGCAGAGAAGGGGGGAATCATAAAGGTATAGGCAAATCTTTAGAGAGGTCACAGTAAATTGTGAAGTATGTATTGGCACAAAAATTAATGGGAAGAGATTGTTTTCAGTTGATGAGAATTCTCAACACTAATGCCCGTTGAGAAGAGGTCAAGAAATGCAATTTTTAAAACCGTTGAGAAGATTCAGTAATGGGAAGGCTCTTGTTTCCTTGTTATGAATGGTTTCTTTGGGTTCTGGTCCTAAGAGTTACCAGAAACTTTGAGGACCAAATAAATCCCTTCTGTGAAAATGTCCAATGTGTCCACTGAATCTTCCTCAGCTAGTCACCCTAGTAGGGGGTTCCGTTGGAAATACTGGATACCAGCCCTGATGTTATGGTTTTTCCTAGGTGCCTGGGGACTGCATACGAAGCAGGAGATACTAAAGGTCATGATGTTAGAATAGACCATGTATGAGAAGGAGTCCAGAGGACATGGGTTAAGGAGGAGCCATGGGCTTGGATATTAATGGCAATTCAGAACAGAAGTTTTTTGTTTTTGTTTTTAAATCAAAACTATCAGTGGGGCTTGGGGAATCAGACAGATGTGTAAAACATTAGTTTTTCATTTTTTTTACATCCTTTCCTTGAATCATCTCAACATCATCTGTGGTTTTAATTATTGTTTATGGTTAAGGCCCCAGACTTAGTCTTCTCACCTATATTTTGCCTTCAAGCTTCAAACTCATATATTTAATTGCCTAGAGGACATATTGTCTTAAAATGTTCCATAACTTCTAAAAATTCAACCTATACAATTGAAGTTATATCTCTTCTTTTAAACCTACTTCTCATTCCCCATATCTCCATTTATAGTATTTTAATTCATCTATTTGGCCAGACAGGTAAACGAAAGGGTGTGTGTCTTTCTCTTGTATTACCTGCTTCTAGTTACATATGAAGTCTCGGCGATTTTATTTGCTAAATTCTGCTCCACTCCATTCAGTGATTTTCACCTTCCTGGATGTTAGTCCATTCTAGGCCACCATTGCCTCTTGTCTGACGTTTGCAACACCTGCTTACTTGTCTGCCTCTCACCAGACATTTGACAGTTCATCTTGCCAAGGTAGATGGGATGGTAATTCTAGCATGCCTGATTAATTTTGTCATTCTCCTTGTGAGAGCTCTTCAAAGTCTTGCCAGTGCTCTTTAAATAGGATCCAACTTTATTAATCTAATTTTAAGACTGATAGTCTGGATTTTGCTCATCTCTACAGTATTTTCCACGTTGTTCCTTTCCTTGCTTCTAACTCCAGCTTCATCAGCCTATTTTTATTTCCTCAGATGGACCGTGTCCCTGCTCAAGTTGGGACCTTTGAATATAGTCTTCTCTTTGCCTGGAGCATTCTTATCTATTTAAACCATACTTCTGTCTTTTGTTGTTGTTGTTGTTGTTAACTTCTATTTGTTCTTATTTTGTAGCTCAGAAGTTACTGTATTTTGTCATGTATAATGTGCACTTTCTTGCCCAAATTTTTGAGGGAAAAATAAGGATGCTCATTATACATGGGTAATACTAATTCCATATCTATATAAATGTTTTTAATTCTTTTATTTATGCTCATCTGTTAAAAGTGTAACTCTAGAAAGCAATAACAATATATGTAAAATAATATCATGGAATATGATGATTGGTTTTGTTTCTAAATATAAATAAATACAAAACTGAATTCAAAAATTAAAGCAAAAGATTTTTTTCCTGAAAGTTTGGGCCAAAAACATGGGTACGCATTTTACAGGGCAAAATACGGTAACTTCTTTTGATATGCTTTGTAATTTTTCTTGATAGCCAGACATGGTATACTGGGTAAAAGGAACTGCTACAAAAGTCCTTCCCTAATGTTGCAGAGAGGTGTGGGGGGAGGGGAAGCATTCTATGGGCCTATGGTTAGGGCTCAGTCTTTTAGTGAGTCTACGCCTCTGGACTGTGAACTTCATAAAAGTTTCTCAGTGATTTTCTTTCCCTGTAGGTGGAACAGGGTGGCTAGAGCAGGCTGGAATTGAATATTCCCTCCCTACCCCTCTCCAGTAAATTAGGCTTGATCATAGTCCAGAAACTTAGGCTCTGGAGAACTAGTTTTTCCTCAGGACAGGCCTTATTAAAAATCAGTGCTCTGGTATATGGCAAAATGGTTCCTTTTTTCCTACCTCTGGCAGAAGCACAAGGGGATTTTCTTACATATTTACTGTGAGAACCTGGTTGAACTCCTGCAGGTAAATCTCAAAATATTGTGCAGGCCTCCCTGTGACTGAGTCCCCTGGAGTTTAGTTGTCCTAGTTGCCCACGCTGAGCTTCCCCCAGTTTGTCGATCACAGCTCCAGTTTCCCATCCCGGCACTGGTACCTGTCCTTGTTCTTCTGAGTCTCTGCACACTGGTAAGCCGTGATTTCCTGTATTCACCTGTCACTCTCTCCAATCTCGGGGAAAGGATTTACCCTGTGTCCTCTTCTGTCTTACAGATCCAAAGGGAGTTGCTTATCTTTCAGTCTGTTCAATTATCTCTTGTTGGGACAGAGTGGCAACTTCCATGCCCTGTATATGTGAAACAGGAAATCAGAAGTTACCTATTCAGACAGGTGTTTTTTGTTTCCCCCAAGTGTGATTTAGGTCCCTCATTATTTGTATTCCCACTGCACCCTAAACTTCCCCTAAGAAGTTCCCCTCATATTGTATTATAAATAAACTTTAGTTCTCTCCCATAGGCTGTAAGAAAACATGAAGAATCCATATTCATTCATTAACGTAGTCTCAGTGTATATCACAATAAGCAGAGTTCTTAATAAATAGTATGGAATAACTGGGTGACTAAAAGATAAAAAAACATTTTCTTGGATTTAGCAGAAGTTGAATAATAGTTTTATCCATATTTGGCATTCTATCGCAGGCATGCCACACTCCATCAATACCACAGTGAAGGTAGGCATTCCTGACTGAAGACGCCACCCTTCCATTCTGAATGCAAATAGATCCCTTGGGTCCCTTTAAACATGTGCTACTAACAATTACCAGGAGTTTGTGTGTGGATAAAACTTATTTTTCTCCATGCCCTGGACTGTATAGATTAAATAAATGGGTGATGTAATGTTCCAAAGCCTCTCCTAGGTTTGTGCTTTTTGTGCTGCATTAACATCTTAATGCAACTTTTCTTTTGGAAGTCTAAAAATGCTCCTTACAAAGGTATGTAATTCTAGATTCTAAAAAAAAAAAAATAGAATCAGAGACATGGAAATGAAGAACAAACTGACAGTGAGCAGAGGGGAGGGGGAAGAGATCACTGAGGAAAGAAGGGGAAGGGTCAAGTCAGGGAACAAGTTGTAGAGGACCCAAGGACAAGGACAGTGGGGTGAGCGAAGATTGAATGTGGGAGAAGGGGTTTGGGCAGGGCAGGGGAGAGTAATGGGGGGAAGTGGGAACAACTATAATTGAACAACAGTAAAAAAATTAAAAACAACAAAACAAAAATATTCTAAAAATGTCCAAAATTTGTCTAATGAGGCTGGATGATAAATCTTGGTATCCATGCTTCATCTTAGTTACTGAGACTATGCACACATGTGCACACACACACACACACACATTAAAAACAGATCAGACAGGTCATTAAGAAAATG
>JAPYXV010006061.1:0-10061 GCA_028533065.1 Trachops cirrhosus | reverse complement strand
TTTGGGACCACGGGTCCCTTCACCAGTGACGAATTTCATCCCCCGTGTAGAGAGTTCGGCTGGCCAATTCTAGGTTTAGATTTCTGGGGCGGTGAGCAAGGCGGAGAGCTAGCACTCCGTGATTTAGCCCGGACTCTTCAGCCACCCGGCTTGCTTGCACGCATGGCTTCTGCCATTGGTTCTCTTCTCCAGCGCCTTGAAACGACAGAAAAAAGCCATTCGGTTCCAGAAAATTCGGAGGCAAATGGAGGCGCCAGGTGCCCCACCCAGGACTCTGACGAGGGAAGCCATGGAGCAGATCCGGTAAGACCCCCCACCCCACCCCCGTGTCTGGATCTGCTGCGTTGGGGAGGGAGGGATACTGCGCCAGATCATGTGGTTTTTCTACTTTCTTTTATTATCATTTCAGATTTCTTTTTCTTAAAGGTTGCATTTATTTCAGAGAAGGGGGAAGGGAGTGAGAAAGGAGAGAAACATGGGCGTAGGGGAGATAACATCATTGCGCCGCCTCTGGCGCGGCCCCTAGCGGCCGGCATCCCAGGAATGCGCCCGGACTGGACCGGAACCGCGGTCTCTCGGTTCAAGGGTGGGCGCGCAGTCCACGGAGCCACACCCGGCGGAGCTCAGATTTCTTTCTTCTTATTCATTCCTTCTTCGTTCTTTTTTTTACAGCGAGAGAAGAAGGGACAAGAGGAACATCCGTTTGTTGTCCCACTTTTTATGCATTCCTTGGTCGCTTGTGTATGCCCTGACCAGACCACAACCTTGGCGCCTGGGGCCAAGGTGTCTATCCTGGCGTCCGTTTGTAGAGCTGCTTTGCTCTTTGCTTCCTGAACACCCTGCTTCCTCCCGTTTGTTACATGTTGCTGTTTTCTCAGAGCTGTGTTCTCAGTCCTTGTATCTCACTCCGCTATTTCCCTGCCTGACAGCAGCCACCCCCGTGGCTTCATCCACCTTTGCTGCTGGCTCATGACTTCCAGAGCTGTCGTCTTCAGTCCGTGTTTTTCTCCTGGCCTCCAGCTGTGCGCTAGACGCCTCCGTTTGGATGTCACACAGGTTCCTCCGATCCAACGTGTATGGAATAGAATTCATCGCCGTTCCGGACCGTTTAATCTTGCTCCTGATTTCGCTGTAACCCTGAATGAGCCCAGGAGTCACCCAGGCTAAAACCCTGAATCTCGGCCTCCTTCCCCACTCGCCACGTTCTACTGCGTGGCCCTCCTAGAATGGTTCTCGGTCTCTTGCCCCCTCTGCTCTCACCGCCACTACCTCGGTGCACCCTGTCCGGATTATTCTGGCAGCCTCTTGCCCGAGCTTTCCACCCCTGGTCTTGCTGCTGAAGGAGCACCACTGCACTGGGCTTCAGTGTGAAAGTCTGCTCATGGCATTCCACCCCTTAAAAGCTTTCCTTGGTTTGCTGTTGCTCTGGGATGAACTCTGGACTCCCAGGCACGGCGTGATCTTGCTCCTGCCCGCACTGTCGGAGGAGTTATTCCCCACGAAGAGGGTGTTCTTTATGTTTCACATGCTCGCTCCGCCATCAGTAATTTTGTTCTCTTTTTCCTCCCCCTCTCCCCCACCCCACTGGCTCACTAACTCCTTTGCATCCTTTCAGACCGGCTTCAACATCGACTTCCAGAGCAGCTCCTGGGCCGCGCTGCCCGTGTTGTGCCAGCCCGTTCTTGGGTGCTCTCACAGCGTCCTGTGCTGTGAGACCCTTCACAGTGCTGTTGTATGTTAACATATTCGCCCTGGGTTGTCTGTTCTTTAAAGGGAGGGGCGGTCTTCACGTCACCAGGATGAACGGGGGCCACTGTGCAGTGGGAGGTGGTCAGTCGACGCGAAATACAGTGACCTCACAGAGGCTGGGTGTTGCTGTGGGCACACAGGAGTGGAGCACAGCCTGCGTTTTCAGCTCCTCTTCTCGTGTATTTATCACTAATATCATCAGTCAGCTGTTCTGATAGAAGACTTCACAGTTTGAAAAACTGCTTCATTTTCCTGTAGGTACTTACATAAGGAATTTGTAGAGTCCTGGTCAGTCCCCAGGTTGGCGGAAGGCTTTGATGTTAGCACCGACGTGATCAGAAGGGTTTTAAAGAGCAAGTTCGTTCCCACGTTGGAGCA
The DNA here is from genome assembly GCA_028533065.1 of Trachops cirrhosus. NCBI lineage: Eukaryota > Metazoa > Chordata > Mammalia > Chiroptera > Phyllostomidae > Trachops > Trachops cirrhosus. Next base: position 7,934 of record JAPYXV010006061.1, on the reverse strand, counting down.
GAAACTGAAGCAGGATCAGAGAGTCCTTAAGAAAGCTGGGCTTGCCCACTCGCTCCGCCAGCTCCCGGGCTCTGGGGAAACCTGGAAACTGCTTCCCACCTGCCGCTCTGCCGGAGGTGAAGCCTCATCCCAAGGCCAGGGTCACAGCACAGCTTTGAAGGTGATGGAACCGAATACTCACAGCACAGACCCACCGAGGAGACAGGAGAGAAGGAACAGCGGGATCCAGAGCCTGGAGGAGGAGAGCTTTGCGCCTGTGGCTGCAGCTGGAGGTCGTCGGAGAGGGCTGCGGAGGTGTCCCTCCGCGGACCGTGAGGGCACCGGGGGAGCCGACCCTGCCGGATCGCGGAGTGCGGTCGCGCTGGAGGAGGTGGCGGCAGCAGAGCGGGGTGGCCAGAACTTCAGCAGCAGAGTCGTGCAGCAGGGCCGAGAGTTCTTTGACGACCGTGGAAACTTCCTGTATAGAATCTGAGCTGCAGCCTGACGTGTGGGGATGCTGCGTCAGACCCCGCTGGGCACGCGTGTGAGTGCCCGGCAGGTGCAGCCCCGGTTCCGGAGCCCGGCTCCCGGGTCTGACCCGTCCAGACACTCAGTGCTCACCCTTCTTGCTTAGGCTCTCTGTGTTTCCAAACCAGCCCGTATTGCATGTGTCAGGAATTTCTGTTGTACCTGCAAAATGTGTTTTGGAGGAATTGAAATGTTGGTCTTCTGACTGTTTATTTCTTGATTAATGAACACTAACAGTTCCGAAACTGCTTGGTCAATTGGTTGTTTTCATTATGTGCAAAATAAACTGAAATGTAGCGAGTGGTGTGCGCTGGTTCTGTGGGTGGGAGGGTGTACCTGTGCCACCTGGTGAGGGAAGGAAGGGGCAGAGGGCCCTTGTCCGTGCGTGCTGCAGGGAGGTGGGGCCCGAGGGACCCCCGGCAGAGAGCTCTGTAGGTCACTGCTCAGTGTTGGAATCTGACAGGTAAAAAGGACGAGAATTTTCTTTTAGTTGCTAAGGTTATAAAAATTGGGATGTGTGTGGGGTTTGATTTTTTAAATGCAACATAGGCAAAGGCTTTGGGGCCCTCATCAGCTCCAGTCCCTTTCAAAAACTTAAAAAGTACCTTCAGTTTTTCACATCTTGGCAACAGTGTTATGATGGAGGCAAGAACAGATAACAGGCCCCTTTTAACAAATGACAGCTTCTCAAAGGAACGTGGATGCACCTAAGGCACCATCGCAAAGGAATGTGGGTTTGCCTAAGGCCAGGCGACTGCTCCGAAGTAGCAGCCCTGGTGTTGAACCCAGCTCTGATCCTTAATTCAAGGCCTTTGAAATTGGAGACACTTACAACAAAGTGATGGTCGTAGAGATGGGATGAGCTGTGGGAGCAGCAGAAACCCAGTGATAGTTTCAACCACGTCTCATTTTAACAGTTTCCAGCAAAAATCGGTTACTGGGAGCTTGAATGTATGCAGGATGTTTAACGAAAACACCGATACTCCAAACCTGTTACGGATGGTCTGTGTGTGAAACCTTCCTGTTTCCAATGTCATCAACAGCCGCCATTGTATCACCACTCACTGCTGACTAGAGCATTTGTTTGGTTTAAGTGGCCCTGTGGCCTGCCAGTCACAGGAAACCCAGATGTTGGGATGCAGCCTTGGGCAGACAAAGCCCTTGTTCTCGCTGGTCTTGTAGTTTCTAGTCAAAGCGTATCAGTGTGACAATTTTAAAGGAATATGGTCCTTTTCTGTTAGAGCCTTTCAGGCGTTTGAGAGGTGCAAGATGCTGTGTGACTTTAAATCGGCGGTTGCAACTCCTGCAGATCATGTCCCTGCCGTTCCCCAGCGGCCGTGGGAACTTCCAGCTGTTGTTACAGACGGGGATAGGCACTCCATTTACCTCGTCCTTGGCTACAGTTCACTCAGCTTCAGTCTTCCCAGTCTTGCACGTGTCAGTCTGAGGCTTTTGCACTCCCTGGTTCTTTGTCCCCAGGTTTTCACGTGGCTGGCTCCTTGTCATTCAGGACTCAGGTCCAATGTCACTTTCGTAGGTTTTCCCTAATGAGCAGATCTAAAGCATCTCCATGTTTTCACAATCACCACACCCTGTAATTTTCCCCAATATTTGAAAAACATTGCCACTATACTTGTGATCATAGATTTTAATAGGGGTGAAGAAATGGGTGGGGGACCTGATACCAAACAGCCAGCCCACAGCGGCAGAAGGCCCCACCTTTTACCCTTGCCGGCCTCCCCCTGCAGGTAGCAGTCAGCAAGGCCTGGCTCCCTCCTGTCCACATGTCTTGGATTCTCACCCACAGGGGCACAGGTGCAGTGTCTGCTGGAGGGAGCGACTGATGGCAGGGTTCTGCTGGACCTGGAGAAAAAGCAGCTGTGAGTAGAATGGACATCTCAGAGAAACCCAGGGGCCAAGCTCAAGAGGCTGGTGAACAAGAGAAGGGATTTAAGTCCCCATGCTCATGCTCTGGAGCGACTGTCTCGCCTGTCCTGGGCAGCCCCGGCCTTTCTGCAGCTGAGATTCAATCAGACAGAGAGGGTGGGGGAGGAAAGCTCAGTATGGAATGCTAGATGATCTCTTGAAGCCCAGTGCGAGCACAAAAGTAGTTTTTTGCTTGATCTTACAGAATTTTTCAAATACACAGAAGTTGAGAGAATATTGTAATGCAATGAACCCCTGTGTACCCATCACCCAGCTTTAACTTCGAACAAGTGGCCAATCTCTTTATTATCCCGCACTTCCTGCATGTTTACCCCTGGCTTAAAATAAATTCCAGGCAGCCCTGGCTGGTGTAGCTCAGTGGTTTGAGCGCGGGCTGTGAATCAAAGGGTCACAGGTTCGATTCCCAGTCAGGGCTCACGCCTGGGTTGTGGGCCAGGTCCCCAGTGGGGGCCAAGTGTGAAGCAACCACACATTGGTGTTTCTCTCTTTCTCCCTTCCCCTCTCTAAAAATAAATAAATAAATAAATAAAAATTTAAAAAACAAGGTAGTATTCGTGAGACAAATTTTATTTAAACAAAAATAAATTCCAGACATATTTAATCTGTACGTACTTCAGTCTACATCTCAAAGAGCTAAGGACTCCTGTTTAACATAGATATATGCGCCATTACTGTAACTTAAGTTTTAATAATTCCTTAATTTCAGCTAAAATTATGATAGTACTCTCTGATTGTTTCACAAATGGCTTTTATGGTTTATTTCTTTGGAACAGCATCCACGCAACAGCGCACTGTGTCGCTGTGTTCCAGAAGTCTCTTATTCTGAAGTGGTTTCCCCTTCCACTTTATTCCCCTCACGGCTTGACAGGCTATTTATCCCATATAACTTCCTGCATTCTGATTTCGTCCTTGCGACGTCTTCTAACATGTTCTCTCCCTTTCCTGTGAACTGATAGCTAGTCTTGAGGCTTGATCAGGTCACGGTTTTGGCAACAGGTGATGCTCTGTACTTCCTACTCACCTGTGCAGGAGGTGAGGATGTGATGTTATGATTGATTACTGAGGTCAGGTTATTGGCAGCAGGATCTGTTCCTTATGACTCTATAAGTTTTTCCCCCCTCTAAAAAGGTAGATCTAATTACCATCATCCCTGAAAATTACCTAGTCTCTCTTTCCAGTTATCATCCCAAAGTCAAGCACTTTTTTGAAATTTTTTCAACACAGATTAGTTTGTTTTGTTCTAGAACCATATGTAAGCGGCATCACACAAATGCCACTCTAGTTCTGGCTTCTTTCATTTATGCATTTGTTTTTATGAACTATGCCGTAGCTCGTCAATCCATTTTCCCATGAAGGACGTTAATGAGTCAAAATCCTGGCATCCAAAGGCCACAGCCTGCGGGACTTTTAGCTCCCACTGGATCCTAACGCGTTCTCCTCTCCTCCCCGCCCCCAATCCCACTCCCCAAGTCTCTGAGTCTCTCCTGCAGCTCAGAAGTCAGAGAGTGGCTAGCCAGCAGGAGCCTAACAGGAGTAGGTTTGATTGACAGTCAAGATCCCCAACATCAGCGCTCTTCAGTCTCCGATGGGTTTCACCCATTGTACGAAGTTCTGAAAATCAAGCAAGTGCCCAACCCTCGCTTGAATGAGCTAGGAGAATCGAGTGTGCCCTTAAGCACAAGTTTTACCATAGGAGCACACCCCTCTGGCCAGAAATGAGACTTGCCCTTTGAGACGTTGATTCCCGTTTTGAAATGTCCTTTCCAGGACACCGTCCATTTCTGACACGCCCCGCTCCGGTGGAGGGAGGAGGACTTCCGGAAGTACCGGAAGCCTCTTCTGTCAGTCGGGAGGCGGGGTTCTCCCTGCTGCAGCAAGACCGGAATCCCGCTGACCCGTGGCGGGGAGCTGTTAGGGCCCGGTCGGGGCACGGTGGCTGCAGGCCTGAGACGAGGGTAACTGAGGCGGCCGCTGTCTGGCCGGGAGGTGGCCATTCTTTCCTCGAGCGCAGCTGAAGAGTGAGGGCCCCTTCGGGGGCTCTTTGGAAGTCCGTGCCCAGGCCTGAAGGAGAGCCAGCCTGCGCTTACCCTGGGCTGCTGCCGGCCCTGTGAGAGCGGAGGGCGACCCCCTTCTGACACCCCGCGGCCATGGCTTTCCCACATCGGCCGGACGCCCCGGAGCTGCCTGACTTCTCCATGCTCAAGAGGCTAGCCCGAGACCAGCTCATCTACCTGCTGGAGCAGGTCAGTGCCCGCCGCGCTGGGGGCCTTTGCCGCACGCACCGGACGCGTGGTTCTTCCTTGCTGAGTCCCCTTGGGCTTGTTCTTGGCCTTTAGTGTTGTCCTTGGAGCTTCTGGGGCAGGCCCGGAAGGAAGCACGCGGGGAGGAAAACCCGGGAGCTGGCCAGAGAGTTCAGGGAAACCACCTTTTCCCCATAGAGGCCAGGGACGCAGCACTGGTGCCAGGCGTCACTGGGAGGGAAAGCTGGTTAAGACATCTCTGCTCCTAGGGAGCCCACACTCCAGGAGGAGCCGCAGGACACGCGAGTGGCCACACCCAGCATATCGTGTGGTGAGTGAGTGAGAGGTGCGGTGCCCGAAGCATTCAGAATACGCAGTCATTTCTAACTGGAGTGATCTAGGAGCCGGAATGTGAAGAATAAGCATATTTTTCTTGGAGATGGGAGACATGTTCCCGGGAAATGGATGGGGAGGAGCAAAGTTGAGGAACCGGGGAAGCACGAGGCATTTACAGGGAAGATCGTGACCACACGTTACTCAGTGGGCAGCCATGGAAGGGTTCCCCCCGCCCCGACCCCGTTTGTGGCGCGAAGCTGTACTTGAAGGTGGTTCTCATAGCCGCGAGTGCAGGCGGGTAAATGGGCAAGCAGGAGGGCCATTTGGAGACCATAGACCAGACGGAGGTAGTAAAGGCCCATCCAAACTTAGCCACACTGGGAATGGAGGGCAATAATGGACTTTTAAGTCGCTGCCAATGAAGATTCAAAGACATGTTGACTAATCAGTCAACAAAAGTTGAGTGAGAAGCAAAGCCGAGTTTGAGATTTTAAACTCGAGTTAATAGGAAAGTAATGCTGCAAATATAATTGCAAATATAATTGTTACATACATAGTTTGTTTAATGTCTATGTCTCCAGACATTAGCATGAAAGATCCCCGAGGATGGAACTTGTCTGTTTTGTTTAACACTGTACCACCTTGTGAGAGTCACGCACACGACAAGTACTTAATAAATATTTGTTGCGTGGACACTGAATGGAAATGAACAAAAGAATTAGAAAGAGGAACAGTTTCGGTGGGGAAGCTCCTTAATTTGGATTTGAACAGGATGAAGTTAAGAGCTGATAGGAGCTACTGCTTGTACCGTCCAGCAGATGGAGCTGGAGAGCCGCTGCCGGGATGGAGATGGGACTTGGGAGAACCTCGGGGGATCTAGGGCCATATTTTATTTCACTTTTCTGTGCCCTGATTTGCACAGGAAATTCACTCAACAGATGGGAGGAACTGAAGAGGTGCTAGTTAAAGCCACTGGCCCAGGCGAGAGCCACAGGGAAGAGAGTAAATGAGACCAGGGAGAGGAACTTGTCAATGCAGAATAGGTGGGGACGAGGGGCCACAAGGGCCACTCAGCGTGGCCAGGTGGGTCCCCAAGCGATGACATCCTCTTCAAACTGATTTCTGGTCAATGGGCATTGCTGCTCAGCCGCGAACCCTCACAATCAGCTTTCACTCTCCTTCCCCCCTCATATTGACTGAGCCAGTTACTGAGTCCTTTGGATATTTCCTTCCACCCAACTTTTTAAAATAGTGGTTACAAAGTAATATTCACACGGTATGGGAAATGTACAAGATAAAGGAAAGCACAAAGAAAACAATCGTCTAGATGCAAGCACTGTTGACACGGTTCATTTCTTTCAGTCATTTAAAAAATTCTGTTACACGTTCCACGTGTCTCTTAAGTAGCCTATTTTGTTCACACCGCCAGCCAGCCTGACTCAGGGCCTCGCTCACGCCACACACCTGAGCTGCTTGGACTGTCGCATGAACCCCATACCTGGGCTCCTTGTCTTTAGTGTCCCCGTCTCCAGCACGTCTCACCCACAGTTCCCAGACCCAGATCATGGAGAAGGAGGCTGCGGTGCACAAGAGTGTCCTGTTTCCCCTGTTCCGTGGAGGGTCACCTGCAAACTCCCTCACCCGGCATTTGGGGCCAGCCCGTCCGGCTCGATCCTAGGCGACTGTTTTCGAGACTCCCTGACATCAGGGCTGCGCACGGCTGCCCTGTACGTGCCCGTGCACCAGCCACACCGAATTGCTTGCTTTGCTCTTACCCTTCCTTCCACCCGCTCTCTTTCCCTGGCCTTTGCGGGGCTGCCCCTTGCTGTGTCACTGCCAGCACCCGCCCCACTTGTCAAGGCCTCGCTGAGAGGACACCCACAATGAGTTCCTCGCCCACTGACACTCAGGTGTCAGAGTGATGCCAGAGTCAGGGGACAGGGATCTGGGGTGGGGGAGTGGTTTTGTACTTAGAAGAAAAAAGCTCCTTAAAAAGAGATTTGGCCGTTCAAGGGGGTGCAGAATGCCAGGTGGGGTTCGGTTTTGTTTGCCTTTGTCCAGCAGGACCAGGACTGTTGGGAGGCAGAGTGGTGAAGAGGGGCGGGGACGAAGGACAAGGTCACAGGCTAGGTCGGAGGGCTGAGTGACAAGGGGTGAACCTCAGAAAGAAGGGGAGATATTTTCCTGCTGGTACAGAAAACGAGAAGACAAAACAGGTGACCATACAGAGAGATGTCCTCTGGGGACACCACATCAGCAGCAGAGACGGCGCTGGGGTAGATGGGGTCTCCGCCCTTCCCGCCCAGCGGGCGCGCTTCTGCTCCCCGCGGCCTCACGGGCTCTCACCGAGGGCGCTGCTGTGACCCGGGCGTGGGCCCACGATGCTCTGTGTCCTTCAGCTTCCAGGGAGAAAGGACCTGTTCATCGAGGCAGACCTCATGAGCCCTTTGGATCGAATCGCCAACGTCTCCATCCTGAAGGTACCCGCCCTTTCTTCCGGGTAGGCTCAGGCCACGCCCTCCTCGTTCAGCAGTTCTCTTTGAGGCACAGCACAAATTACTGAGAAGTGACCACCCTCACAGGGTACACAGAGGGGAGCGGGACTGGGTGCCCCAAGGGGGGTCGCTGCTGTTGTCCACGTTGTGTTCAACGTGTTTTACTTTTGGTTTTTGAGGAAGGCTCAGTGCATGGTTGTCAGGGAGACAGCTAGATTTCTCCAGTCCGCATAAATGGGAGTCCAGTCCCCTGTGTTATGCATCAGGCTGTGGTTTCCAGGTGCCCCACGTCCCTTGTCTTGCTGGGCTCTCTCCGCAGCAACACGAAGTGGACAAGCTGTACAAGGTGGAGAACAGGCCGGCCCTGAGCTCCAGTGAACAGTGAGTGCGGGGGGGGGGGGGGGGGGGG
>JAPYXV010006060.1:0-10062 GCA_028533065.1 Trachops cirrhosus | reverse complement strand
GCCCACTTGTTCTTCCCAGTTTATCTGCATGCAAATATGAGACCACTCATTGTACCAGCCACCGCTTTGTTGCCAGTCCTCTCTGCCCCAGCTGCCCGTCTCCACCCCTCCTACCAGTCTGGATGAATATTTCTTCTTTAACTCTTGGGTTGTGGGACTTCCATACAGTTCAGTTTTCTGGCAGTTCTGGTTATTTTTTGTTTTTAAATTTGTTGTTGTTTTTCTTTTGGTTGTGTGAGGAGGCAATGTGCATCTACCTAAGCCTCCATCTTGGCCAGAAGTTGATTTTGGGATGTTTTGAGATAGGCTTTACGATGTTTGAATGAGATATTCTTTTCTATGACTATGAAGCATCTGAGGTTTCATTTTTGCTTATCTCCTTAAGACTTGCTTGTTTGGGAGACAAAGGCAGACTTACACTCTTAGGTGCAGGAGAGTATGATGGGTGAACACTTTGTCTCAGAATTCTGCTAGGTTGAAATCCTGGTTTTGCTATTTGCTAATTGGGGATGCCTAAGCAGTTTTGTGCCTTAGTTTCTTCTTCCATAAAGTTGGGGTGATGGAAAAGGTGCTTGTCTCACAAGGAAGACATGATGATTAAATAAGTTAATAAATAGCCAGTGCTTAGTACAATGACCAGCCTATAGTAAATTCTATGACTCAGATCTATATTAGATTGCCCTTTAACCTTTGTCTTGTGCCTGGGTTTCTGAATTCAGGATGGTGGCAAGGGTTAAATGAACTCATGTGGGAAAAGCACCTGGCAGCTTTGCTTTTTGGGATATTGATTATTTTCAGTTGGTTCTTTTTCAGAAACAGATGATTCAAGGAAAGCTGTAACTTCCTTCTTAACTGCCTAATGGAATTCATATAGAAAACTAGCTTAAAGGAAGGGAGCATCATAATATGAACTAAGTGTGGTAGACAAAGAAAAATCTAGTAACATCTGTTTGCTAAACTTCCTCTCTGTCTCATTGTTTCTGGGTGACCCAGCATTAATTTGGTTACCACATTTTCTCTTTTTCATCTACCCATAAATTGCCTACTGACCGTTTGAAGTCCCAGAGCCCTGGCTCCTTCTCTTTAATTGAGACTGGCATATAAGCCTCAAATGCAAATGCATCCTGGGGTCTCATATTATTTTGAAACCCCTATATGCACATATGTATTAAATTTGGTCATGTTTTTCTTATTAATCTGTTGCCTGTCAATTGATTATTTGTCTAGCCAGAAGAATTTACAAGGGTGGAAGAAAAAGTATTTTTTCCTGTCTTACACTGAGTGAAATGGATAAAGGCAAGAGAATTCAGGCATCACCAATCTGGGAATGACAGTGTTTGGATGAACAGATTCACTTCTTTACAGTCTCATTTAAGCATCTTTTCAGAAGCAGCCCTATCTCTTTCTCAACTCACTTCTCTTTCCCCTCAGACAATGGGATTGCTTGCTTAAAGGGCCTTGGCTGAGTGTTCACATGACAGCATTCCATTAAAAATATCTTTGCCTAGCTGTAATGCATGAGAGACATTTATGGTAGCTTTGGTGGGGAGGCACTGATTTTGAAAAGAAGAGGAAACAAAGTACTTTTATTCCCATTGAATGAAAAAAAAATACTTCCAAGACTGTTGTCAAATTGTTTCCTTACTTTCTCTCCCAGCAACTTACCAGAGACCCTGGCAATGAACAATTCTCTCTGGCTAATTGTTCTCATGGAAATGTCTCCTATTTAACTTGCATTTAAACTTTAAAATGCATTGATCTACATGGGTTTGTGCATTTCTGCCTTTGAACTTCTGCTTTGGGTAAAGAGAGCAGTCTTCATTCAATCCAGGGTCATCCTTGGAGATTCAGAGGCAGAGAAGGAAATTCTCTCTGGCTTGTCCTTTGGGGAGAGTGGAGGAGCTGCTTCCCTGAAAACTTTGCTGCCTCCACCTGTGCCCAGCCTGCCCTTCTGGTGGGAGAGATGGTCACTGTTTTTATTTCTAAAGAACTGGGAGATGGGAAATCTGTGGTGTGAAGCTACCTTGGGCTATATCCCCTTAGCCAAGTTGCTTTCCCTCTCTGGTTTTCACATCTGTAACAGACAGTTAAGAAAAACATCAGAAACTTGGAAATATGGCAAAAGAATGACTCCATGTCCTTTGAATGCCTTAGCTGAGTGCTGACAAACAGGACCTCCCAGGGTTATCTAATTCTTTAGGGCCCAGGTTAAGTCTGCTGCCACCTATTTTTGGCAATAAAGTTCTGTTGGCCAACAGCTATATGCATTCACTTATACACTGTCTATGCTGCTTTCACATAGGGCCAGGCAGAAAGACCACAGGGCCCACATGCTGAAAATTATTTACTGTCTGCCCTTTGTAGAGCAGGTTAGCTCACCCCTGTTCTAGAGGAACATAATGCTGTTTGATTTATGATTTACTACTAATTTGGGTTCAGACTCTGGAAAATGTGATGCTCATTTGTGGAAGACTGATAACTTGCAAATGATTTTGTTATAGTAGTCATGGAAATGATTTCTGTCTCATATAAAAAATACCCACAAAGAAGATAATCCTATTGACCTGTAGGACACTCATCATTTCCAGATCTAATCTTGCCATTTCTTTCCAGCATTCTTTCTGCCCTCCACTGTGTTGTCTTTGGTCCCTCCCATAAGCCTTTGAAGGAGCCTTCCCATCCTGCTCATTCATCCACTAATAGGTTAGCGAAATCCTCACCACATGTTCCCTTCCTATTTGTGTGAATCATGTTCTTAGCTTTTTGAAAATTATTCTTTGATATGCACAATGAAGACGTCAGACCAGATCAGCAGTTGACAAACTGCTCTGGGGAACCCTGGGTGCCTCAGATGTCCCTTAATGGGCACTAAAATGATAAGGTAGCCATCAAACTCCCCTGCTGTCACACTGACTCAAGGATTTTCAGTTTATAAACCTAACTTATATTTTGAGTCTTCAAACATAAAATTCTTTGAGAAAAAGAAAAAGCATTATTGCCACTAAAAAAAATGAGTGTTGCAAGCATTAGGTGAGGTGATGGGAAGTTTTCAAGTTCCCGAGAACTGTGCATGCAGCAGGCAGGGCTGTGCTGCCCGGTAGCTGCCACGGGGCGCACATCCCAGAGCACAGTCTCCTTTTGGCTCTTAGGTGCGCTATGTGGCTGGAATGCATTGTATTTATGCTCCTTCAGAGGACAGCCAGGCCTCCAGACACCTGGCATGAATACCAACAATTCCTCCAGATATTAACAAGGAAAAAAGTGTGCCCTTCTTTCCTAATTGTTTTTCTTAAACAAACCTAACTGGAGTTGCACAAAGCATGATCTGTCGTCCTGATTACTGGCAGTTTCCCATTAGAACATTTGGAAACCAGCAGGTTCTCTAGAACTCCAGAGAACTGTGGGGCTCACCAATTACTGGGTGGTATCTGGGACTCTGTGAACCTGGTAGGGACAAGGTGAGGGTAGGAGGAGAGGTAAGTGGTCAGACATCTGTATGTCTTTGTGTTTCCCCTTTTATTTGGGGAACCAGTTATTAATTGCAGGTCTAGGGGAGGGGAAGTTGGAAGGCTCAGTTCAGCAGCTGCCTTTCTGGGAGCAATCCTGCCTTCTCTCTGGCTCTCTGGGGCTTCCTAAGAGCAGGGTTTGGGTGGGATAACTTTGAGCAGCTCTTGGAGTCTGTGCTATGATTTTTGGCATCAGCATGGGTTACATGATCCTTTTGTATGATCCTTTCTATTCTTGCCAGGTTGATCTTTTTTTAATTGAGGTTAAATTCATGTAATACAAAATTAATCATTTTAACATTTTAGTGTATACAATTCAGTGGCATTTAGTAAGTGCCTTTACAATGTTGTGAAACCATCACTTCTATCTAGTTTCAGAACATTCCCATGGCCCTAAAACTAAATACCTATTTACCAGTCACACCCTATTGTCCACCTCCTAACCTCCAGCCCTGGGCCACCACTAATCTGCTTCCCATTTATATGGATTTAGCTATTCTGGATATTTCAGGACAATGGAATCATACAACGTGAACTTTGGTTCTAGTTTCTTTTACTGGGCACAATATTTTGAAGGCTCATCCAGTTTGTAGCATGAGGCAGAACTTCATTCCTTTTTATGACTGAATGACACTGCATTGCATGGTTAGACTCCAATTTATCCATTTGCCTGTGGATGGGCATTTAGGTTGTTTCCTTTTGTTGGTCATTGTAAAGAGTGCTGCCATAGCCCCCTCAGTCTCTCAGCAGCCTGAGTGACAACCTCCACAGAAAAGACTCCCCCAGGTATTTTTGGGTGTCCCTGTGGGCGTTTCACATGACTGATGTTCTGTTCCAGGTGCCTGGGTGCAGCCACTGCTGCTAATGCCCTCTGTGGGCAGATAGCCATGCTATATGTGGCCACAACCACTGGTGGCCCTGAGCCCAGCTGCCAGCCTTGCCCTGTGCTGTTCACTGTCTGGGTGCAAGTTCTGCATGACGGATAGGACTTGGTGTTTGATGCTTTCATTACAAGATGGGGATCTCACCATCTCATGAAGGCATTTTCTTTCTCTTAGCCCTCACATCATTTTTTCCTAGGCTGGTTACTTTCCCCAGAAAGGACTCTTTTGGTCTTAGAGGAGTATAAGAAGGGTGACAACTCATCCTTGGTTACCCAGGACTTTCCTGATCTTAACTCTGATAGTCTGTCATCCTAGGAAACCCCTCGGTCCCAGGCAAACCAAAGAGTTGATCACCCTAGATTTTAGCCTGGTTGGATTGTGTCTTATCATTCAATGTGTTGAGTTTCACCTAATCCCCCTGTTTTGCATCTCATGTCAGAGCTTGACCCTTGGTTGTACCCCTAAGCACAAAATCCCGTGTGTATTTGTCCACAGCTAGCTAGAGGTTAAGCTTCTTTTCTTCTACTGAATTGGTTGGTTATCTTGCTGCGTGAGGTTGGAGGAAACCTGGGGATGTGAATTTGTTTTTTTTTTTTTTTTTAAGGATTTTATTTATTTTTAGAGAGAGGGCAAGAGAGGGAGAAAGAGAGGGAGAGAAACATCAATGTGTGGTTGCCTCTCACATGGTCCCCACTGGAGAACTGGCCTGTAACCCAGGCATGTGCCCTGACTGGGAATTGAACTAACGACCCTTTGGTTCACACCCCGTGCTCAATCCACTGAGCTACACCAGGCAGGGCTCATTCTTCTTCTTCTTTTTTTTTTTAAGATTTTAAAATGAATACTCTTACTTTTATCCCACTGGGCCCCTTTCTTTTAAGGATCACGAATGCCTCTGATTCTTGATGTTTCCTGGGGTTCTGGGGGTGCAAATCACCTTGTTTCATATTATTTTCTCTTAGGCATGGCTTTAGCATTCTCAGAAAATTTGTTTTGGACATTGCTTGCTTGCTCTTTCCTTTTTGTTCATTTGTTTTTCTTTGCTGGCTTATTTATGACCTTTTAGAAAAACTATCTTACTGTTATGTCAGTGATTCTCAGAAAGGAGCAGAGAAAAACACGTGGGTTTTTTTTCAGACATTTTAAACAGGAAGTCTCATTTCTTTAACATGTGAGGCCAGCTTGGGTTTCCATCTTGGCTCAGCCTCCCAGCTAAATGACCTTGGACAACTATACTGACTATAACTGCAGAAGTAGCTCAAAATGGTTTTATCTTGTTTGACAAGTTTCTGAGTTGTCTTTCAGAGACAAGAGACAAACCATAAGCCATGCAGCTGAGGCATGTGCAGAGAGGAGAACCTTGGCCTCCAACTGTACCCCAAACCAAAGTCTCCCCCACCCCCAGTGAACCAAAGTACCATAACATGACCAGAGCTTGAATACCAGAACACTTTCAGAAGTTAAGGGTCTGTTGTCCAGAAAGATCAGATGTTGACACTCCTTTACCATAAATGGCCAAGCTCCAAGGTCCTCCAGTTAAAGCTTGCATACCTCTAAACACTTAAAATCCCTTAGCCTGGCCCAATGAGCAAGATGGATTTGAGGAACCTCTAGGGCTCCAATCTTCTTGAGCTGACATTTTGAATTTTGGGCTGTCAAAGTGTTGGGTACACAGATTTTGGTTTTGATAACAAGACCTCTCTCAGCTCTGTTTCCTCAAAAGCTTGGTTCCCCTTTAAAATAAGAAGAGTAGAGTGGGATAGTAATAACAAACCAAGAACACATGTGAAGCCCTGAGCATGAGCTAGACATGGGTGGCCACAGCAGGTGGTATCAGAAGAAGCATGCTCATGACCTATGTCTCCTGTGATCTAAGACAGATTTCCTCAGCGTCTGGTGTTCTCCCACAGCCGTCTTATGGGAGTGACAGCCCACTCACCAGTCTGAAGGGAACACACCCCCTCCAACCTCCCCTGCCTTTCAATTAATTTTCACTGAGGCTTCCTCTTCCTCCTTATTCTGAGGAGGTAAAAAGCCCATCCTTTCCTCCTAAATCCTGGATTGGGCTCAATCCAAATGCCCGTCATCAGCTTTCTTGCCTTATATCTGCCCACACACTCGTCTTTGACCCTTCATGGCCAAGTTCAAAGTCATCTTTCTTGAGGAAACCTTTTCTAAATTTGCCAGCACCCACAGAAACCCTCTCCTCTACACTTATATTTGAGGGAAAAAACAGTGGAGCACAGTGGTAAAGTGTTAAAGCTTCCAAGGTGTCCACCTGGGTTTGAGTCTCAGCTCTACCACTTACCAGCTGTGCCACCTTAGGCAAGTGACAACACTGCTCTGAGCCCATTTTCTCATAAGTAAAATGGGAGTTAATAATGGTACCAAACAATCATGCATGGGATTGTTCCAGAGAAGAATGGTGTGGCACAAGAAAATACAATGGCCAATGCATATGTGTAAATTCTTGATAAAAGTTTGTTATTATTTCTGCTTCTGCCATATTTAGGTTTTGATTTGATTTAACTACCAGGCTGTATCTAGTGGTGGGGCATTGTGTTCTTCCTCTTTCTATTCTTTTCAGCAGTGCTGGCTACAGTGCCCAGGAAGTAGTGAGGGTGCTAGAGTAGGAGTCCTGAATCCTGTTTCTCCTGTGTCATGGGCAGAGTAACCTCAGGCAGGTCACATTACTTCTCTGAGTCTTTTCTTTTGGAGGCTGGTGAAAGAGAAATTCCTGCTAAGGCATACAGAAAAGAAAGTGAAAAAGAGACATAGCTTTTAATGTATGTTTGTTTTTCTCTTCCAGTTAGTTCATGGCCCAGTGGCTCAGCTGGAGAGCCTTTTATCACAGAGTTGGATAGAACCCTCAGTGGTGGTGGTGGGGTGTCTCTGACTCTGGCTCTCAGCCTCAGCTTTACATTAGAACAATCTGGGAGACTTCAAAGTATTAAAACCAGGGCCTGACCTTGGATCAAGGTAACTGAAATTTTGGAGGATGAGGTCAGAATAGAGTGGTTTTTAAAAGCTCCTAGGTGATACTAATGCTTCTGGACAAAGGCTCACACTTTGAGTATTGAGACTCTATACAATCCCTTCATTCTTTCAGGAAGCAACTATCAGGCCCCTCTGAGTCAGGGAGAAGATACAATAACCCTTCACAAAGCTCTTCTATCGAACTTTGGCTCGAACTCCTCCATGGACATGGAGCCCCTTCTCTTCTGATGCCCCATTTCATTGTTGGACAACTGCTCTTCTTTCCGTTGAGCTGAAGCCAGCCCCCTTGGAAAGCCCATCCTTTTGTCCTCATTAAGGGCAGCTCAGCCTGGCCCAGGGGAAGCCACCATGCATCTGAACTGCCCCTCATCTGAATGACTGTGGCAGGGATCAATTCATCAATTTATTCTGACAGCGGGACTTCAGTAGTAACCTGGCAGATTTCAGAGGGCCCTGGATATAAAAAAGAGGACTTCTCCCTAAGCATGCTTTAGCCTGATGTTTTCCAAATATGCCCCCACTAGAATTTTCTGGGTAACATGTTTCAAATAACCTACTAAATCTAAATGTCCAGGGGAGGGTCCAGGTAAGCTGTTTCGGTAATACTTGTCCTGGGTGAGGGTTATGGTAGCATAGGATACACTATATAAGTTGATTAAATTAGCTAGTTCTGGTGCAGAAGGTTCCAGAGAACAGATTCCTGGGAAAGAGCCAGGGGCTTAGCAGAGGTGGGGAGGTGGGGGTGGCATTGTGGAGCAGGTGGAGGCAGAAGGGAGACTAGGCCTGGATGGGGCTCCCACCTGGGCTTGGGCCTCAGGGAGGTAATCTGCCTGGATGATGTTCTGTGGCTGTTGTACCAGAATCCTCTGAGCCTTTTTTCTCCAAAGGGGTCCTTCCCTTTCATCCCCAGTTCTTGGGAAGATGGAGGAGACAGTAAAGTTCATGCATGTCTCATTCATGCCTGCAGAATTCTGTTCTCTGGGAAAAGATTCCCTTTTTTAAGGCTCAGTTCCATGTTGTTTTTTCTTCACTACTGGAATAAGAAAGTTAGTCCTTAATTCAACAATACAGTGTCTGTATTAGACTGAATGGCTTAAACAACAAAAATACTTTGATTTCCCTGGCTGGTGTGACTCAGTGGTTTGAGTTCTGGCCTACAAACCAAATGGTCTCCAGTTCGATTTCCAGTCTAGGGCACATACCTGGGTTGCAGGTCAGGTCCCCAGTAGAGAGTGCATGAGAAGCAACCACACATTGATGTTTCTCTCCCTCTCTTTCTCCCTCCCTTCCCCTCTCTGAAAAATCTTTTAAAAAATTTATTGTCTCACAGTTTTGGAGGCTAGAAGTCCAAGATCAAGGTGTAAGAGGTTTGGTTCTCCTGAGGTCTCTTTCCTTGACTTGACTACCTTTTTATTGTGTCCTTATATGGCCTTCCCTCTGCACATGCACTTCCCTAATATAGCTTTTTGTGTCCAAACTTTCTTCTCTTTTTTGCAGTGGACATAAAATATTATATTAGTTTTAGGTGTACAACATAGTGATTAGGCATTTATATAACTTACAAAGTAAACACTTTGATAAATGTAGTATACATTGACATCATACGTAGTTATTGCTACAATTTATCGATTATAGTTTCATTGCTGTATTTTACATCTCCATGACTATTTTGTAACTAGCAATTTGTACTTCTTAATCCCTTCATCTTTTTTTCTATCTCCCCAATCCCCCTGTTAGCTCAACCATCAATGTATTCTCTGTACCTATGAGGTTGTTTCTGTTTTTTTTGTTTATTTTGCTTTTTGGATTCCACATATAAGTGAAATCATGTGATATTTGTCTTTCTCTATTTGACTTATTTCACTCTTTTCAAATTAGTACTTTGGGTTGCTTCAGTTAAAAATAACCAGAAGTCAAATTGTTGGGTCCTTCTTGTCTCTTGATATAACCTTTGTTGTAAAGTCTATTTTGTCTGGTATAAATATTGCCATTGCAGTTGTTGTTGTTTTTTCCATTTCCATGAAACATCATTTTCCATTGCTTTCAGTTTGTGTGTGTTTTTTGATTCTAAGTCTCTTGTACACAGCACATATAAGACTCTTCTTATCCATTCAGCACCCCCTCCATATCTTTTGATTGGAACATTTAATCCATTTACATTGAAAATAATTGTTGATAGATATGTAGTTATTGCTATTTTATTATTCATATTTTTTCATCTTTTTTCTACTTCTTAAAGAAGTAGAAACATTTCTTATAATACTGGTTTGGTGGTAAGAATTCCTTTAGCTTTTTCTTTTCTGGGAAGCTCTTTATTTGTCTTTTGTTTCTGAATGATAGCTTTGCTGAGTAGAGTAATTTTGGTTATTAAGTCCTTAATTATCATCACTTTGAATATTTTGTGCCAATCTCTTCTGGTCTGCAAAGTTTCTGTTGAGTAACAAACTGCCTCTTCTTATAAGGACACTAGTAAGATTGGATCAGAGCCCACCCTAAGGGCCTCATTTTAACTTAACCAACTTTTTTTAAAAATATATTTTATTGATTATACTATTACAGTTGTCCTATTATCCCCCCTTCATTCCCCTCCACCCTGAACACCCTCTCCCACCCACTTTCCCCTCCTTTAGTTCATGTCCATGTGTCATAAGTTCTTTAGCTTCTACATTTCCCAT
>JAPYXV010000606.1:0-14971 GCA_028533065.1 Trachops cirrhosus | reverse complement strand
GGTCAACACTAGGATGACAGAAAGAGGAGCATAAAGAATTGATAGATCTAAAAATAATAAGAATTAAAAGATAAAAGGTTACTTTAAAATAATTAAAAGAAAACAAAAGCAAAAACAAAAACAGACAAACAAACAAAAAACAAAAAAAAACAAGAATTAAAAAAGAAGAGGGGAAAAAAGTACACCTATTGTTGGTTTCAGACTGATGAAACCGGTTTTTCTACCTGGCTTCAGCACACTGAGGGGCGACTGGAGACAGTTTTTCTCTGTTCCGGTTCAGAACCCAGTCAGCCTCTGGCATACTGTTCCTAGGGTAGACGCGTGTTATCCCCCCAAGCCCTTGTGGTGCCTCCCCGAAGGGACCTGTGGGCGGGGGGCTAGGTGCTCCTATGTGCGTCCTTGGGAGTTCACCACTGTGTGTTTCCATGTCCTGCGGAGTGCCTGGGACATTTCTGGGTTCACGGGTGCACGCTCTCTGGATCCCGATGGGCGCCCACTTCCCCCAACTTCACAGCCTGGGCATCATAGGTCCCAGGGAGCACCCACGCCTTTTCCTTTTTCACTGCTGTGGTTTCTGAGACTTCCAGCAAACCACGCTGTCTCCGGGTTGGGGGCACGGGCATACAGGTGGGCACCTTTGTATGCACCAGGTGGGGTGCACACTTTCACCAGGGCTATGTGTGGGTGCTCACAGCCTCTGTGTGGGTGCCTCTTCGTCCTCACTCCCCTCTCTGTGCCTTCCAGTAAACAGGCCTCCCCCCATGCTGCTCAGTCCTTGTTTTGCCAGGGAGGGAATGGTTGACCCAGCTCTCTCCCAGCAGCTCCGCAGCAGACCCCGGAATGCCAGGCCTGGAGTTTCAACCTCCCTGGTCCCCCTGCTGATCCATGTAGTCTCCTTACCATCGGGTTTTTCAATGTCCACTACAATTTGTGATCTCCTATTTTCATATATGTTGTGATAATGTTGGCTGTTTGCTCTGTTCCTACCTAGATTGGCTAGGATTTTTTCCCATGTATAGGAGAAGTAGTATCTGCTCCCTCCTACGATGCCACCATCTTCCTTCTCCTGACTTGTTTCTATTCTGCATTATTACTATTGCTTCCCCTCCAGCCTCTCAAAACCCTTTGTGATGGTCATTAGTCCACTCACATTCTACCTCCCATTCTTAAAATACCCTTATTCTCTCTCCACCTTTATCAATTTTTTCTATAGGTATTGGATAAGATGGTGGTTCTTACAGTTCTTCAATCTTATTTCCAGATAGTGACTATCTTTGTATTTCAAATCTCAGATTTCACTGTTCCACTCTCCTACTCCATTTTGTCTTCCTGCTGCTTTTCCTTTTTTTTCATTTTAAATGTTAATTATTCCCTGTCTTAGCTGGCTTTTCACCCCACACTCTTAGTATTCCTTCTCCCTCTATCCTCTCCAAATAACTTCTCTTTCTTTTTTACATCACTTAAGCTCTCCTTTCTTTCCTTGTACTCTCTTATTCCCATTCCACCTGTATAAATCTTAGCTCATTGGTTGTCAATGTCTCTGTGGTGGAGGTTTTTATTCAGTTACAGATATATATATATCCATAATTGAATAAAATATATATATATATTTATATCTCTATATATAGATATACATAGATATATATAGATATATATATATATAGAGAGAGAGAGACAACATACTATATACCACAAGATGTAAAATATATATATATATATGACCCTCTGCAGCCCCCAGAGATTCTTAATCTGGCCCCATAAGGACAAAATCCATGATGAGAAAATCAGCATATATAATTTCTTAACAGGTGCTTTTTCAAAGTCTGAATGGCCACAGACCAGTGAGGAAAAAAGCAGAGAACTTCTCATGAGAAAGTGGAAAGTTATAAATATGAAGACCCACAGTATTTTCATCAATATATTATGTACAACAAAGCAGCTGGTATGAACTGGCCATGGCTGATACAATTAATTCCACTAAAAATTACACAAATTTTATTTAAGTACCCACTTTCAGAGAGGCAAATTGAGGCTCAAAGGGATGATGAATACTCCTAGATAGAAGCTAAAGGTAGACAGTGTCACCTTGTGCTGTTGAGAAAGCCAGTAATCACCTAGTAGAAAGCTGGTCCATGATATACTGTGTGGTATTCAATGCCAGACAGTTGAACAGTTAGGTAGTCATGTACATGGATGTTCTACATTGAATGGTAAGTACTATAATTACATGGGACACCACTTTCTAATTCCTCCTGGATAGCTCCCAAGGTACAAGTTTCATTAGGAGATAATCTGGTGTTATCTTCACACTAAGTAAGTGGAAGAAAGACCTAATGCAGGCAACATGCCTAGGAACCACCAAAAAGATCATGATGTGAACATCACCCAGCAACTCCGAGTTCTTTATAGACATGGGTGGAGGAATGGAGATTTTTAACATAAAAATATTTTGAGCTGGAAATATACAATTTCTGTTAACTGGTTTGAAAAAATACATACAACTATTTCCTTCAAAGCATTTTCTTAGGTGAGGAACAACAGATCTTCCTGTAGGAAGTCTGTCTTAAGAGCTTTGTCCCAGTGAGTCTGCAAGAAACCTCCTGAGTATAGAGACTAGAACACAGAAGTTTATGGACTTGAATGGCTGCTCAAGCTCCTTCAGGTCAGAACTGACAACCCTCTAAAACACATCTCTCCACATTCCCTCTATGCTACTGAGGCTTGATCTGCCCCTGATTTGAAATAAAATGATCTTCAAAATGTCATCCTTTTCCAATTTGGAGATACTGTACAGAATACAAACACATTACAATAACTTTTAAAATTTCAAGTAAGGATATTGACTGTTCTTCCTTTTGCAGTAACTCAAGTTTCCATACACTCATTATGTACATTTTAGATTTAGCAAAGGGGTAATTGGACAATTCAGTTGGTGAGATATACCACTACAGGGAAAGAATCTGAGCCAGTAACACAGGAATAGACAAGCCTTTATGTGGCCAATGAATATCTGATAAATCTTTATAGTATCAATAAAATAAGGGGCTATGAAGGAACAGTGAGAGAGCATGAACAACCTGACACCAGGTAGGTTTAAAACTAAAAGTATAATTATACCTGCCTTGTAGGTCAGGTCCCCACTAAGGGGTGTGTGAGAGGCAACCACACATTGAAGTTTCTCTCCCTCCCCTTCTCCTTCCATTACCCTCTAAAAACGAAGAAGTAAAACCTTTAAAAAAGAACTGAGAACCAGATGCATGTTCCAATCTAGATGGAGGCATAGGTAGAAACCCTTTGCTTCTTCACACAACCAAACTAAAATCAATAAACAACCAGAAATGCCAGAAAATAAACTGCATGGAACTCTGATACCATGGAATTAAAGAAACAGTCGACCAGACCAACCAGATGGTAAGACAGGCAGATGGAGAGAACCTGTGGTGAAGCTTTGTGACTCATGGGTGGGGATGGATGAATGAGAAACTGAGACTCAGAGCTGACTGTGGAGTAAGGTGGAGGTTGTCATGGTGGGAGAAACTCCTAGTCTCACATGAGGGTTCCTTGGAGAGTGGACTAGAGCCAAGCAGGTGAGCTGCATTGTTCCCTCTCTGGCCCCACCCACACAGGGAGGAGGAGCAGAGATGGGCAGAGATGGGCAGTGGAGAGTACTCACTACAAGGCATTGGCTGCAGTACCAGGGCAGGTGAGGCAGTGGCTGGTGGACCAGGTGAGGTGGAAGCTGGTGGAGCTGGTGGTCCCACATTTGTGTGTAGATAAACCAGGAGAAACACCTGGGGAGCAAGACAGACCATGCAACCCAGAGGTCCAGCCTGAGGAAATAAAGCCTCAAAACCACTGACTGCAAAAACCGTTGGTGGTTGAGGTGGCGGGAGAAACTCCCAGACTCACAGGAGGGTCCACTGGAGAGACCCACAGGGTCCTAGAATGTACACAAAACCACCCATGCAGGAATCAGCACCAGAAAGGCCCAATTTGCTTGTGGGTAGCAGAGGATGTGACTGAAAGCACCCGAGAGTCAGGCAAGCAGCAATGGTTCCTCTCAGACTCCTCCCCAACATACAGCCCTACCACACAGTGATGTGGGTTGCCCACCTCCCCTGGCAAATACCTGTGGCTCCATACCTTACTACATAAAGCATGCTGTGACAAAAAAGTACAACCAGAATAAAAAAACAGATCAGAGTTCAAGAAAAAGTACAACTAATCGATGAAGAGATCAGATGCACAGATCAACTTATCAGATCCAACTTATCAGATGCACAGATCAAAACACTGGTAATCAGGATGCTCACACAAATGCTTGAGTATGGTCACAAAATAGAGGAGAAAGTGAAGGGTATGCAAAACAAAATAGATGAAAATGTACAGGGAACTAACAGTAACAGTAATGAAACCAGGACTCAAATCAATGATTTAGAACAAAAGGGAGAAATGAACATTCAACCAGAACAGAATGAAGAAACAAGAATTCAAAAAAAAGAGGAGAGGCTTAGGAACCTCCAGGATATCTTTAAACATTCCAACATCCAAATCATAGGGGTGCCAAAAGGAGAAGAGGAAGAGCTAGAAATTGAACATTTATTTGAAAACACAATGAAGGAGAATTTCCCTATTCTAGCAAAGGAAATAGACTTTCAGGAAGTCCAGGAAGCTCAGAGAGTCCCAAGGAAGTTGGAACCAAGGAAGCACACACCAAGGCACATCATAATTACATTAGCCAAGATCAAAGATAAGGAAAGAATCTTAAAAGCAACAAGAGAAAAGGAAACAGTTAACTATGAAGGAGTTCCCATAAAAACTATCAACCAATTTCTCAAAAGAAACCATATGGGCAAGAAGGGACTGGAAAGAAATATTCAAAATCATGAAAGTCAAGGACCTACAAGCTAGATTACTCTATCCAGCAAAGCTATCATTTAGAATGGAAGGGGAGATAAAGCACTTCCAAAATAAGGTCAAGTTAAAGCAGTTACTCATCACCAAGCCCTTATTATATGAAATAGGGACTTATCTAAGAAAAAGAAGATAAAAAATATGCACAGTAAAATTCTAAACTCCCAACTAGCAACAACTGAACCTCAAAACAAAAACAAAAACATCAAACTAATTTAACAGCTACAACAGGAATGGATTCAATGAAATGGAGATCATATTGAAGGTTATCAGTAGGGGGTGGGTAGGGAGCAGAATGGGAGTAAAGGTACAGGGAATAAGAATCATAAATGGTAGGTACAAAATAGACAGGGAGAGGTTAAGTGTAGTACAGGAAAAGGAAAAGCCAAAGAACTTACATGTAGGACCCATGGACATGAACTAAGGTGGGAGAATGCTGGTGGGAGGTGGGGTACAGGGTGGAGGGGAATAATAGGGAGAAAAAACAGGACAACTATAATAGCATAATCAATAAATTAGATATAAAAATGAAAAAGAAAATCTCAAAGGATGCCACAGGTTTAAAAAATCATGAAAAAACATTATAAACAATTACATATGAACACATTTGACAATCTAGATAAAGTGCAGTTTCCTCAATAACATAAAGTCTCCCAAAGCTCAACTAGAAAGAAACAGCAAAAGTCAAAATAACAATTCCCAGCAGTGAAAGTAAAGCTGTAACCAAAACTCCCAAAAAGCAAAATCCCAGGACCAGGTGTCTTATAGGTGAAGTCAGACAAATATTTAAATAGTAATTAGTACATTTTCTCTTCAAACTGTTTCAAGAAACCGTACAATAACACTGGAAAGAGTATATGAGGGCATTGTCACAGTGGCCTTGGGTATAAAGTAGTGAGAAGGTACTAGGACCTCATTTTGGGGGAATCCTTCCATAAATCTTCCCTACCACTGAGGTTTCATCCCCAACCTCACATGTTCTGTCTGTCTCCTGGGATCACTTCCTTGCATGGCATGTGGGTGTAGACCAAGTTAATAGCCAGATGGCAATTTGACCTTATTCTCATCCTGTCTGGGCAAAGAATCCACAAAAAAAAATGGGAATAGGTGGATGTGTAAGAGATCATCAGAGGCATTGAAGAGAAATAGTTTAGAGTCTCTCAGAGAAATGTGATGCCTCTGGGGGAAGTAGGAATGTCAGCGAGTTTTGCCATCCCTCACATTTTATCCAATATTCCGTCAGTGACTGAGTGTCTATAAGGTGACTGTGCAGATTGGCCCATGATCACATCAGCGTGGTTGGGAAAGGAAAATAATGGAATTTGCCAATATAGCTGATAAGGGTTTGACATCCAAAATTTATAAAGAATGTAGAAAATCAACACCAAAACAGAAGGCATCAATTTTAAAAATTGGAAAAGAACCTGAGTAGACACTTCAGCAAAGAGGGCATCAAAGGTTAAAAGATATATGAAAAGATTATCAATATCACTAATCATTAGAGAAATGCAAATTAAAAGCTGTTATATTAAAAGTCAAATACCATGTGTTTGAAGTGTTTTTTTATTTTAGGCAATAAAATTTATACAGTGATTCTCATAGTAAATTATTAATAGAAGTCTTTTAAAAAAGATTGTGCTTATTTACTTTTAGAGAGAGGGGAATTGAGGGAAAAGAAAGGGAGAACAACATAAAAGTGTGGGAGAAACATTGATCAATTGCCTCACAAGTGCTCCCCAAATGGGACCTGGCATGCATCCCAGGCGTGTGCTGGAGACCTTTCAGTTCACAGGCTGACGCTCACTATGCTGAGCCACACAGGCTAGGACAATCAAATCCTTTATAAATATGTATGATGTCAATTGTTTTAATGTGGCAGTTAAGGCCATTATTGGTAATTAATTTATTAACATATAGTATTATAAATGAAAATTACTGCTTTGAAAAATTTTACTTCACATTTATTATCACAAGGACATTTTGAGTCAAGTCCATTTTAATCTCAATATTTCAGATAAAAATCACAAAAGATAAGTTTTGTACATTAAAATGACCATCTATCTCTGGCAGTTCCAAAATTTTAGACCTGGAACTATATACCTTTTTAGCTCTTCATATCCTCTATAAGTGTAGAAAAAACTCAAGGAAAGTTTGGGTAAACCTGGAAAAGAAATGGGCTTTCTCATCAGTGGTTCTAACCAGGTTTTGTACAAGTGATTCTTGTGGAACTTGACTTTCCAGGGTCTGGGCACATGTCCTCTTATGGCACAAAACAATGATGGTGAAGGTAATGGTGATGGACACCCCATGGAGCCAGCACCTGTAATGAGATCAAATAGAAGAAGACACAAAATAGGATGGACTTGGAGCAAATCTGGGTTCTGCCATGCCTTCCTCACCCACAAATTAATGCTCTCCAATTAAACTTATGTTCTTTAGAAACATGAGGTTTTTCTTCTGGACACAAAAATCACTCCCTTTGTATATGGTCCTGTGATTCATCCTGATCCATCCCACTAGTCACCATTGGAAAAATGCCACCAGATGCTGCAAAGGCTATGAAAATACCATAAGTGACCTATGGCACGAGATTTCAAATAATGTTTTCTACAACTGTCTGACTCTCCTACTAAAACTGAAGTTAACAGATTTTGATCTGCCTCCTTTGCTAGTGTTGCAAGCAGTCTCAGAATGTGTCTACATTAGTAGGTGTATAATGCAGAGTTTTATGAATGAAGTGATTTAAAAATCATATGAAAAATCTGAGTGGGCCTTGGGACTTTTGCTGCCTGCATGAATGCCTTATCTGGCCACCGCAAAACACAAACTAGGACCCCATAAATGGCATCACAAGCTCCTTGAGGGTTGCTTTTCATGTACTTTTTAAAACTCATAATGGCCACAGGTAAATAAGGAGAAAGGTAAATGATTTTATGGAAAGTTGAAAATTATAAATACAACAACTGTGGCGGACTCTGGCCAGCAGAGTCCGCCTGTTGTGACAGAAAGAGAAAATAAAGGCACAGGAGACAGCAATCCTGTGGAGAAAAAGGGGACGGCACGGCTACTCTCTCAAGGAGATAGGGCCTTGGCCCTTGCCTAGACAGGCTTTTATTGTTTTTCTCGGGTCTTACATCAAAGAAGGATTTATTATCTATTACATAGAATATTGTTGTCTACATTTTAGGTATAATCAAGGAAATGAAAATAACATGCAGAGGGGAATGGTGGCGAGCTGATTAGCTCTGTCCTTGGGTGAATTCACACAGGCTTTGAAAATTACCTTGAAGATAGACAATACACATCTACTGTTTCAGACCAGGGTGATGGAGTTTTAGCAAGAGCAAGCCATAACAGTCTGTATGCATTTTCTAGACCTGATTCCCATGGGAAAAGTTGGTTTGAAGGTATGGCTCCTGCCCACCTCCTCACTTCTGTAGGTTTTCCATACAGAGCTGAGTCACATTTGCCAGACCAAAACAAACTGGTCCCCTACAAGCAACCACAGCTGGGCCAGCTGCATATTCTGCAGGAAGAAGCATAAGGGGGAAACCTGCCATGACTGATCCATTTAATCCATCTAAAATTACACAAGGTTTATTTTACACAACCCAATTTTCAGAGATGCAAACTGCATCTCATACAGATGATGGGATACTCCCATGACACAAACTAGATGTTGGCAGAATCACCTTGAGCCAAGGGGATGACCAGTGCCCACTTTCTTGAAAAGCAGGTCTGGAATGTGTTGTTTGGTGTTATGCCAGATAAGTAAACAGGTAGGTAGTCATGTAAACCATGGTTGTACATAGAAAGGTTGGTATCAAACTACAGTTTATCTCAATAAATTCAGTCAGAAATGGGGCTGTGCATAGAAAGATAGCCAGATGAAATATTTATACATATTATAACTATAGTCTGATTCCAAACTGAATAGGCTGGAATTATCACATTGTTATCTCTCTGTGATTTTATCCACTTTATTGTAAACAGCCTGACTGTGAATTTATCACTCTATTAAATGGAAACCGCCCTTGTGTTCTAGTTCTCAAATGTGTTTTTCCATTGGTCATTGATGAGCACTTGTTTTAATGAAACTTTGAAGCACCTGTAAGGTGGGTTACCTGCAAAACAGATTTCTTCCATCCTGAGTTGTCATACACATTCCTTGCTGGAATGTGAGATTTCTCTTCCAGAAATCATTAAGTGTTTGCCACTTTTAGAAATTTGGAATCTCCATAATAAGAGTATCAAAATTCAATTTAAAGTAAATAAAAAAAGCAATCAGTATCTTCATTTAAGATCAAGAAGGTTCTCTCTGTGTGTGTTGCTCCTGCACACTGGCTCCAGATTGGGAAGGAAAGGCATTCTGCAGACATTTCTTCCATTTTGCAGGTAGCTGAAGGTTCAGAGCTTAAACCAAATGTGGTCCATCCAGACTTTAGGGAGTTTGTAATTCTGGCCTGTAAGCCTTTGGCAGGCAATTTGAAATCTCGAGGCCTCTCTTTTCTTTTTTTTTTTTAAATAATTTCTCAGCCTTTCTTTTTTATTGCACTCTTTATTTATTCACTTTTAATTATATTTTATTATTTTTATTGTCATTCAAATACAGTTGTCTCCCATTCTTATTTCTATAATCAGGGTATTGGTTTCAGACTCACTGGGAGAATGCTCTTAATACAGACTACCCATAAAGGGGGACCAGTTGTTCCTCAGATAACAAAATGCCTTGAGAACAATAATTGAATAATTTTCTTCACTATAAAACTCAAATTATATATTTATAGCTTAGAGTTATTTTCATCTTGTGCACACCTGTCCCTTCAAAAACATATTTGAAGTGTTGAGTGTTCTTGAGTAACCTCTGGAAGTTTATTCTTCTGCTTGTTAAATGTAATGTGGCTGAAATTATGTCCCTTTTTGTATCATTTATTGTGAGAATGACATCACTTCATCCATGGATGAGGCTTGCACATTGAGGTCTCTCTGAAGGCATAATGGTGAAGTGCCCATAGTGTCCATGGTACTAAACTTCACTCATAGGACCTTCATTTACATGACTACCTATCTTTTTTTCTTTCTGACATTCAAAACCACCCAAAATATCCTGGGTCAGTTTTTCACTACGTGAGCAGTGGCCAATTCCATGTCATATGGTGACACTGTCCATTTCTAGGATGTTCCATGGGTCTAAATCCTCATCTTTCTGAGCCTGTTTGCTTTTGTGAAAATTGTTAGAAAATATATTTTATATGTATTTGGAAGGATAT
This sequence comes from Trachops cirrhosus, assembly GCA_028533065.1. Lineage (NCBI taxonomy): Eukaryota > Metazoa > Chordata > Mammalia > Chiroptera > Phyllostomidae > Trachops > Trachops cirrhosus. Next base: position 4,787 of record JAPYXV010000606.1, on the reverse strand, counting down.
AGTGGATCAGCCATGGCTGGTGTTTACCTGGTACTTGGTTTTGCAGAACATATTGCTTGGCCTGTTGTGCTCTTTGATCTTTATAAATTTCCACTCACTCATAGAAGGCCTTCTGCCTCCACCTTCACTTGCCTCTGGCCTTCCAAAGTTTGGAAAAAAAAAAACACCTGGAAAGCAAACTATCAAGAAGCTTCAGATGCTATTTATCTAGTCTGGGTCTTTGGTTTTGGTGTGACCTGTTTAGGAATTTACAGGAGTAGCTGAAAATCCCCAGGCCCACTCAGATATTTGGTGTCATTTTAGATGCAGTTCACTCCTTCAACTTTGTACCTTATATACTTCATTCAAGCAGGCCCTCCCTGAAACATTTACCATAACTCACTAAAAAAAAGCAGATACAACAATTGATCTTCAGTTTTGGTCAGAGGATCTGGCAGTCAAACTATACATCACTTTATTGTTCCTCCACATATGCCATATGTGGTATTTTCTTAGAATGCTTTGTAACTGGAGGCATTTTCCAAATGTGGACATGAGTGAAGAATCACAAGACAATAGATATAGGTTAGTGATCTTTGAGTCCAGAGGAAGCACCTGCCATTTTTTTAGTACATGTCCAGAGGAGGAGAGAATTGCATATGGCTGAGAAGGGCCTGGAATTACTCTGGATTTGGTCCAACCCCTTTCTAATCATGTTGCCACTTTGTTATTTTTTTTACACTTTAACTGCTGGCCTTTTTCTTTTTTTTAAGATTTTATTTATTTATTTTTAGAGAGAGGGGAAGGGAGGGAGAAAGAAGGAGAGAAACATTAATGTCTGGTTGCCTCTCTCACCCCTCTCCCCTGGTGGGGACCTGGCCTGCAACCCAGGCATGTGCCCTGACTGGGAATTGAACGAGCAACCCGTTGATTCGCAGGCCAGCACTCAATCCACTGAGCCACACCAGGGCATGCTGGCCTTTTTCTAATGCCTTTACCGGATCAACTGTATCATCTTTATCCAGTGCCATATAGACCACCTGTGGCTAGACTTTGTGAACTTCAGATCCACAGAGTCAGGTGTAAAAATACTGCTAAGAGCCCCTTGCTAGAGCCACCTAATTCTCTTTTCCATCCATCTTGCTAATCTTTTTAAACTTCCTTATTATATTATTACTAGATATGGATGGCTGGGGAAACAGACAGTTCCTGGATGAAAAATTGGAAATGCTATTAATGGTGTTTTGAATTTAAAATAGCTAAAAGACCTTTTACTTTTCCCTTCTGTGATGCTGAGTTTAAAAAGCCTTTATTTCAAGGCTTCCTTTTGAGAATTAATTGTGGTATGAAATGATTAAAGAAGAATAATCTTATTTGAACCACTGTGTTTTAGACAATTAAAAAGTAATATTAGATTACTGCAAAACAGGTTTCCTTGATTGATATTTGTAGACCATTGCATTTAAAACTGCAAGCTACACATTTTTCTCTATTTCACATGGAAGACTTTCCAAGATATAACTTGTAGTGGGAGAAGAAAAACCCTCAATAAATTTAAAAGTTTAAAATTATGTTAACCATATTTTCATTATCTGTTTTGAAAGATGTTATTAATTTATTTTTAGAGAGGGTACAAGGGAAGGAAAAAGAGAGGGAGAGAAACATTAGTGTGTGGTTGCCTCGCATGCCCCCCCAGCTGGGGACCTGGTCTGCAGCCCATGCATGTGCCCTGATAAGGAATTGTACTGGTGATCCTTCTTCATTCATAGGCCAGTGCTCAATCCACAGATGAATACCAGGCAGGGCTATATTAACCATATTTTCTGCCCACAGTGGTAAGTAACTGGAAATCAAATATAAGAAAAAAACAAGCAATATATTTAGAAATTAATCAACATACCACCAAACACTTAACAAATCAAAAATTAAAATAAAAAGCCCTGGCTGGTGTGTTAAGTGAACTAAGATCTGGCCTTGAAACCAAAGGGCTACTGGTTTGAATCCCAATCAGGGAACATGCTTAATTTGCAGGCCCATTCCCCAGCAGGGGGCATGTGAAGGCAAAAATACATTGATGTTTCTCTCCCTCTCTTTCTATCTCCCTACCCCTGGTCTAAAATAAATAAATAAATACATAAAATTTTAAAAATTAAAAGAAACAGAAAAGCCACAACTACGCTCAGACAAATAAAAATTCAAATATGGACTTAGAAAACCTGCATTTATCAGAAGCTCCTATAAAAGGAGCTTATAACAATACAGTTCTAACTAAAGAGCAAAAAAAAATGTTGCTCTTTATGAAGTCATTTGAGTTCCTAAATACATTAGAAAAAGAGGTAACAAACCAAAAAGTAAGTTGAAATAAAAATGAAACAAGGATCAGTGCCATAGTAAAGAAGAAAAACAATGTAAAGACTAATAAAACTAATGGCTCCTCTTTTGAAATGGTAAATAAGTTTGAAAAGCCTCTAATAAGACACATCAAGCAGTAAGGAGAAAAAAACAAAAAGAAATAAGCCATGAAAAAAAACAACAATCAACACTACAAAAACACAAAGAATTTTTAAAGAATATCATCAACAATCATATATAACAAATTTGACCATTTATTAAAATAGAAAATTTTTAAATCATACTCACTTTGAAGGCTAAATCATGACATATTACATTATTTGAACAAACCTATTACTAGCAATATATTTGAATTAGTAATCAAAATACCCAAAAAGAAAATCCCAGGCCCAGAGAGATTTACAGGGGAATTCTAATGAATATTTAGAAAATGATCAGTACATTTCCTTCTCAACTAATCCATAAATTGGTGAAGTTCACTTACAAATTTGTTTTCTGAGGCCAGCATTACTGTGATACCCAAACTCCTGCAAGAGAATGGAAAAAAATAGCCTTACAGGCCTATATGCTTAATAAATGTACACACTGAAACTCTCAACAAAATATACCAAACCAAATTGAGTGATATATTAAAATTATTATACATCCTGACCAAGAGTGAATTACACCAGCAATGCAAGAAAGGCTCAACATCCAGGAAACAACTGATGTGATTCAACACATCAAAAATAATCATATGTATATTCAAGAGATACAGGAAAAGAAACAGAATAATATATGCATTACAGAGAAATCAGTCAATCAGCCACATGGATTAGGGTGCTTAGTCAACTCTAATACTGCAATAACCATCCTTGCTCAGGCAAACCACCCCCATCCCCAAGCAGCAGCACCCTGAAGGGAAACAATAGCCACAACCTCAGGAGAAATCCTGCCCTGCCCATGGGGCTTAAGCCTGACTGCTGACTGCAAAATGACTAATTAACAACTGAAAGAGACAACTATAGACAATAGATCTCTGGTAGTTACAGAGCAGACTGTCTAAGGTCAGACAGGGTCAACATCTGACACCACTAGAGAAAGATCCAGAAAGAAAAAAAAAAAAGCAGTGCTAAATACTGAAGGCTACTGAGACTAAATCAACTGTGGTTCTTGATGATTAGTGATATTTTCTTTCCTGCTTAGCTTTTCAATGTTCACTTCTTGTCCAGCAGTTACTGCATAATAATTCACTAGAATTTATACTATAGCTTAATTCACTCTTTTCTTATAATAGTCTTAATATCTTTACATCCTTAGTAATACTTCTTCATATGCCATTGATACTGAGAATGTGGGAGTGAGATATTTTTGCAGAGGTGGGTATGTTCCCTCAGCCAAAGCAATTGATAGATTAAACACAATTCCTATTAACATACCAATGACAAATTTCACAGATATAAAACAAATATTTCAAACATGTATGTGGAACCATAAATGACCCCGAATAGCTACAGCAATACTGAGAAAAAAGAACAAAGTATGAAGGATCACAATACCTGATATCAAACTGTATTACAAGGCCAATTTAATCAAAACACTCTGGTAGGGTTGTAAGAACAGACACATAGACCAATGGAACTTAATAGAGTGCCCAGAAATAAACCCAAGCCTCTGTTGATAATTAATATTTCACAAATGGGGCAAAAGCATAAAAAGGAGTAAAAAGAGCCTCTTCAACAAATGGTATTGGGAGAGCTGGAAAGCTACCTGAAAAAAATGAAATGCAATCAGCTACCTACACCATACACAAAAATAAATTCAATGTGGATAAAATACTTAAACATAAGTCCTGACACCATGAAAGTCCTAGAGGAGAACATAGGCAAGAAAATCTGAGATATTCCATGCAAGAAAATATTCACCATTATGTCCCCTAGAGCAAGGGACATAATTCAAAGTATAAAGAAACAGGATCTTATCAAAATAAAAATCTGTGCTGGGCTAAAGAGAACAGCATTAAAATGAAAAGAGAACCAACTATGTGGGAAAACAAATTTGCCAATGATACCTCGGACAAGGGTTTGATCTTCCATATATATGAAAAACTTTCATGAGTCCACTAGAAGAAGACAAATAACACAACTAAAAAATGGGCAAAGGACTGAAACAGACACTTCTCCAAGTAGGACATACAGAGGAGCCAGAGAAATATGAAAAGATGGTGAGCATCACTAACCATCACAGACATGCAAATTTAAACAACAATGAGATACCGCTTAACACCAGTTCCAAAGGCCATCATAAAGAAATCAACTCACAAGTGTTGGAGAGGATGTGGAGAAAAAGGGACCCTAGTGCACTGTTGGTGGGATTGCAGACTGGTACGACCACTGTGGAAAACAGTATGGAACTTCCTCAGAAAACTAAAAATGGATCTGCCTTTTGATACAGCAATTCCACTGCTGGGACTATAT
>JAPYXV010006059.1:0-10063 GCA_028533065.1 Trachops cirrhosus | reverse complement strand
AAAAGTAGGTGGGATCACAATACCTGATCTCAAACTGTATTACAAGGCCACTGTAATCAACACGGCCTGGTACTAGCATAACAACACACACATAGACCAATGGAACAGAACAGAGAGCCCAGAAATAAACCCAAGTCTCTATGGTCAATTTATATTTGACAAAGGGGGCAGGATCAAAAAATGGAGTAAAAATAGCCTCCTCAACAAATGGTGTTACGAGATCTGGACAGCTACATGCAAAAAAATGAAACTTGATCTCCAACTTACACCATACACAAAAATAAGTTGAAGGTGGATAAAAGACTAAAATATAAATCGTGACACCATAAAAGTCCTAGAGGAGAACATAGGCAGGAAAATCTCAGATATTACACACAGCAATATTTTCACTGATATGTCCCCTAGAGCAAGGGACATAAAAGAAAGAATAAACAAATGAGACTTCATCAAAGAAAAAGCTTCTGCATGGCTAAAGAAAATAGCCTTAAAATGAAAAGAGAACCAACCCTATGGGAAACCATATTTGGCAATGATACCTCAGACAAGGGTTTAATCTCCAAAATATATAAAGAACTCACATGACTCCACTCCAGGAAGAGGAACAACCCAATTAAAAATGGACAAAAGACAGGAACAGACACTTCTCCAAGGATGACATACAGAGGGCCCAGAGATGTCTATTTGGAGCCTTTGCCCATTTTTAATTGGGTTTTTTGTTTCTTTGGTGTTGAGTTTCATAAATACTTTATAAATTTTTATATTAACCCTTATCAGATGTATTGGTGAATACATTCTCCCATTCTGTGTGTTTTCAAATCTTGTTGATATTTTCCTTTGTTGTGAAAAATCTTTTTAGTTTGATGTAATCCCATTTATTTATTTTTTCACTTATTTCCTTTGCTTGAAGAGATATTTCTGATAAAAATATTGCTACGAGAATGTCACAGATTTTGCTGCCTATGTTTTCTTCTAGGATTTTTATGGTTTGGGTCTAACTTTTAAATCTTTGATCCATTTTGAATTTATTCTTTTGTGTGGTGAGAGAAGGTGGTGTAGTTTCATTTTTCTGCACATATCTGTCAATCTCTAAACACCATTTATTGAATAAACTATATTTAGCCCATTGTATGTGCTTGCTTCCTCTGTTGAATAATAATTGACTGTAGACGAGTGGGTTTATTTATGTGTTCTTCATTCTGTTCCATTCATCTACGTGTGTGTTTTCATGCAAGTACCATGTTGTTTTGATTACTATGTCTTCATAGTATAGTTTGATTCCTATTGCCTTATAGGTAGTTTGATTCCTCCAACTTTGTTCTTCTTTCTCAAGTTCATAGTTGCTGTGTTGGGCCTTTTTGGATTCTATATAAACTTTTGAAATATTTGTTCTAGTTCTGTGAAATACATCACTGCACACAGAGACTCCAAGTATAGGAATGGAAAAATATTTCATGCAAATGGAAAAGAAAAAAAACCTGGAGTAGCAGAACTAATGTCTGACCAATTAGACTTTAAAACCAAGGGTCTATTAAGAGGCAAAGAAGGATACTACATAGTGATAAAGGGAACAGTCCAATAAGAAGATGTAACCCTGGTAAACATTTATGCACACAACATAGGAGCACCTAAATATGTAAAGCCTATATTGGTTGAGATAAAGGGAGAGATGGACAGAAATACAGTCATAATTGGGGATTTTAACACTCCATTGACTTCAATGGATATTTCTTCCAGTCAGGAAAGCAACAAGGAGACAGCGGCCTTGAACAATACAGTAGATCAAATGGACATAATTGGTATCTTCAGAGCATTTCACACCCAGCAGTAGAATATGCACACTTTTCAAGTGCACATGGAACATTTTCTAGGATAGACCACATGTTGGGACACAAAGGAAGTCTCAATAAATGTAAGAAGACTGAAATCACATCAAGTATCTTCTGAGAACACAATGCTATGAAACTAGAAATCAATCACAAGAAGAACACTGAAAAACATGCAAACACTTGGAACCTAAATTATATGTCATTAAATAATGAATGGCTCAACAATGAGATTAAGGCAGAAATCAAAAGATACCTTGAAACCAATGAAAATGAGGACACAACAATCCAAAACCTGTGGGACACTGGGAAGCAATCCTAAGAGAGAAAATCATAACATTACAGGCCTATCTTCAAAAACAAGAAAAACTTAAATAAACACTCTAACTTTATCCTTAAAGGAACTTGAAAAGGATCACCAAATGAAGCCCAAAGTGAGTGGAAGGAAGGAAGGAAATATTAAAGATCAGAGCAGAAGTAAACAAAATGGAGTCTAAAAATATTACAAAAGATCAATGAATCCAAAACCTGCTTCTTTGAAAAGATAAGCGAGATTGACACACCCTTAACCAGACTCATTAAGAAAAAAAGAGAAATACCCAAACAAATAAAAAAAATGAAAGAGGAGAAATAACAATTGACACCAAAGACATACAAAGGATTGTAAGAAAATATTATGAACAACTATATGCCAACAAATTGGACCACCTGAATGAAATGCACAAATCCATGGAAACATATAGTCTTCCAAAAGTAAATCAGGAAGAATCAAAGAATCTGAATAGACAGATTAGACTTAGTGAAATTCAAGCAGTAACCTAAATCTCCCAACAAACAAAAGCCCTGAACCAGGTGGCTTCACAAGTGAATTTTGCCAAACCTTACAAGAAAAACTAATGCTTCTTCTCAAACTATTTCATAAAATTCAGGAGGAGGGAAGGCTCCCATGTTCATTTTATGAGGCCAACATTATCCTAATTCTAAAACCAGATAAGACATTACAAAGGAAAATTATAGGCCAATATCCCTGAGGAAGGAAGAAGCTAAAATCCTCAGCAAAACATTAGCAAACCAAATGTGGCAATGTATCAAAAAGATCATACACTATGATCAAGTGGGATTTATTCCAAGAATGCAAGGTTGGTACAACAATTGCCAATCAATATATGTGATTCAACACATAAACAAAATGAAGGGTAAACGCTACGTGATCATATCAATAGATGCAGAAAAAGCATTTGATAAAATCCAGCACCTATTTATGATAAAAACACTCAGCAAAGTGGGAATGGTGTGAGTATACCTAAACAAAATAAAGGCTGTATATGGGAAATCCACTATCAGCATCATATTCAATGGGCAAAAACTGTGGTGTCCGCCTTGCCTGGTTTCAGGAGCCGTAACCCACCCTGGCTAAGGCTGAGTGAGAAACCTCCGAGAACCGGGAGGCCTAAGGAGACAAAACCTATTTCCCTGAACATGGGCACTGCCTGCTCTGCTATTCCCTGCAGCTTGGTCGGATAGTCAATGACGGGCAACCATTCTCTGGAAAGAATGGACCTAAGACAGACACGATCACGTGGGAATAAGCCATCAGGGAAGAAACTGTGGAAGTGAGGGAGCGATCAACATCACCCCTGCCCCCTCGGCTTTGCAAATAATAGCCTGAGTCCCTGTTCTGGATGTGAGAAATCCGAGTCTCCTGGCTGCCTTTGTCTCCTCCACCCCGACTCAGGGCCTGAGGAAATAGCAGGGGCGGTGAGGCTCAGACTAGAGTCGGTGGACACCTGGGGTAAATTAGACCTGGGGCATAAGGTATGTAAAATCCTGTGAGACCTGCTTGCTAGGATGATCTTGGATGTTTCCTCTGGCAGGAAACTAGACTAATCATGTACATGTTAAGTGATACCAGCCCCAAAACCCATCGTGAGACTTTTGAATCCTATGTAAATTATCTACCTGTTTTGATCTTCTCTGCTAGACAATGAATCCACATTCTGTATCCATTCACCTACCCAATACTACCTAATAAAAGCCTATTGAGGCAGCGGCTCAGGGCACTCTCCTTTGAGAGAGTAGTCAGGCCACTCGGAAGCACCCTCCCCTTGAGAGGGTAGCCATGCCGTCCCACAGGACTCGGTAGTCCGTGTGTATGTTTTTCTTGTGACTTGTGAGCATCTACAACATTTGCGGTCACTGCTGGCCGGTGACTGCAACAAAAAACCATAAGCCCTTAAGATCAGGAACAAGACAGGGATGCCATGTTCTCAGGATATCCAGTTATTTCATCTCAGTTATTCAGGATAGTACTGGAAGTCCTAGTCACAGCAATCAGACAAGAAGAAGAAATAAAAGGCATCCAAATTGGAAAGGAAGAAGTAAAGCTGTTTTTATTTGCAGATGACATGGTACTGTACATAGAGAATCCCAAGGATTCTGCCAAAAAACTACTAGAACAGGTAAATGGTTTCAGCAAAGTAGCAGGATACAAAATTAATATCCAGAAATCACTTGCACTTTTGTATGTCAATAACAAACAGACAGAAAGGGAAATTAAGAACAATCCCATTCACAGTTGCTTCAAAATTACTAGTTAATAAAATACCTAGGAATAAACCTAACCAAGGATGTAAAAGACCTGTACTCAGAAAATTATAAGGCACTGAAGAAAGAAATCGAAGAAGATACAAATAAGTGGAAGCATGTGCCGTGTTTCTGGATAAGAAGACTTAACATCATTCAAATGCCTACACTAAACAAAGCCATCTACAGATTCAAAGCAATTCCTATCATGGTCTTACTTTCAAACCACAACTTTTGGGCATCTCATGTATGTGTGTGGTGTATGTAACATATGTATGCACCTAAAATATCTGTGGTGTGTTTAATGTGTGGGTATGGGCATGTTCAAAGATTATAGGTGGAAAGTGGTAAAGGCCATTAAAGGGTGGAGGAATATTTATGCTTTTGCCTTTGCTTTAGTTTTATCTCAACATATTAGATGGGTATCCCATAATTTCTTAGAAAAATAGGCCTGGATTCCATCACATGCCAGCTTTTGGAGGATAAAAATATACCAGCTATGTTTTCTAATTCCCAGAACCCTCTTAGAAATATAATGCACAGAAATTGCATGTGTCTTCAGCAAATGGCAGAAGCAATATTCATTCACTGAATGTACTGTGAAACTAATACCCATGAAAAACAACAAACAAATAAAAATGTCTGGGGGAGCTTTGCCCACAGAGTCCCCTGTCCCCTGTGGATGAGAATAAGTCTACGAAGACATGATCTGCTTGGGGAGGAAAGGTGGAGGATCTCTCAAAGGAAAGGGCCAAGAGCCTTTTCCTCAGTGGGTTTCATTAGGTTCCTTTTGCTCAGGAATACAGATAAAGCTCATTAATCACTATCAGGCAGTAAGGATCAAACAATAGATAACATACAAAGAACTCTGAGGGCCTATTTTGAATCAGGGTCAGATATCTAAAGGGCGGTACAACTTTGGGGAACAAACTCACTTCCTGCTTGGACCCTTATCATTTAATTGAGAGCATACTAAACAAAGCAGGTTTTACAGGATTTTACACATTCTTTCTAGGTCCGATCACCCTAGGGCACCCGCCCTTTCCAGCACAGGGTGTCACCCACCACCAGCATTGTTTCAGGCTTAAGTCAGGTAGAGGAAGTAAGGCAGCCAAGAGATTCGGAGACTTCTTGCAGACAGAATGAGGACTCAGCCTATGTCAAAGCCAAGGGGCAAGGGTCCATCATGCCTTTTCTGTGGCACCCAAGTCCTTCCCTGGGAACCTTCCTGCGATCATGCCTGTCTTAGGTCCTCCCTCCCTTGAGGAAACTTACCCCTCATTGGCTAACCAATCAAGAATTGGGGCCCAGGCAGGGTGAACTAAAAGGAGCAGAGGCAACACCCTTGCCAGGGAGATAAGCTTTGTCTCCTTAGTGGCTTATGGTCCGGAGGTCACTCACTGGGCTTTAGCCATGGGGGCGTTTACAACTTCTGACCCAGGCAGGGCAGTTCCCAACAAAAATGGTTCTGCCCAGGATGTCAAAAGCTCTGCACTGTTGCTTTCCAGTCATTCCCTCAGCCAGCTCTCCTGCCTCTTCTCTGCAGATGGTCCCCTGTATCTTGATTATTTGTGCCAGCCACACTTTTATGCCTTTTGTGTGTATTTACCCATTAATCCTGGCAAAATTCCTATGAAAAAATGTTACTATTGTCCTGCTATGAAAGATGATGAAACACAGAAGAATAAGAGTTTATGTTATTTGTCAAGCTCACACTGCTCTTAACTAGAGTTATGGCACAGCCCATAGCCCTGGTTGCAGAATCATATTCTTCACTCAATGAACAATGCTGTGAAAATATGACAAGCACACAGAGTGTCCAATTAAACACAATTAGGGGTGCTGTGGAATGACCACTGACCACACAGCAGTTTTCAGATGGTTACACATGTCTTAAAGAACTTATTTCCTAAGCTGTGTCTCAAAAGACAACATAGAGGCCCAGGGTTCAGAGGAGAGACCTGCCCAAAGGCCTCTTATGTTAAGACTAATAATACAGAGTCGGATTTGGGCACAAAATGGACTAGGAGCCATTCTTTTTCACTCCTCTTCAGATACCAGGAAGAACCTGAGTCCAAGCAGAGTGGAAAGAGCTGTGGTCTCCTCTCTGCTGCAGGCCTAGCTCAGTGCTGGGCATCTGGGTGATGCTACACTTGGACATAGTCCACGCTGCCCATGTTTCTGGGCTTAATGTGAAGCAGGCTAAAGATCAAAAAAAAAAAGTGTCAAGTTGACATGGGTTTTGTGGCGCTTCAGTAGGAGCAGACAGAGTCTTAGATAAGAAAATAACCAGCTATCTGTGGTTTGTTGCTTTCTGAAACAGAGCTTTTTTTATTGTCCTTGAAAACTTACACTAATTAGTCGCTGTCTCTGTAACTAAATTTATTAGTCCCTGACCCTGAAATAAGATTTACTATCTTCTGCTTTGTAACGTGCTCTTCGCCTATAAAAGTCTAAATAATCCACAGCTCGTCGCTCAGAATTTGGGAGTTTTCCTTAACCCCTCTGAGCCCGCACGTAATAAAGTTTGTGCTCCGCCATTCCAGCTGCATGTGAGTGATTTTTCCGCAACAAATGTGCAGATGCTACTCCAACCATAAACTTGCTTGAAGAAGAGGCAGCCTGGGGTCTGAACAGCCCTTGTAGTGCAGGTGTATGACCTGTGTTCTAGAAAAATAAGCAAATTATGGAAAGGAGTGAGGCTCAAGGTGAACAGGGCAGAGTCCCTGTGAGAATTCAGGGCTCCAATAGGGGTGGTTTGTGGGCACTTGATCTGTCCTGACAACACACAACCAGCTTGGGGGAGGGGGTCATGCTATCCCCGCAGACCCACCTGATTTCACATAATGTAGACATCGTGGCTGTTCCTAATTGCCAAAATGTTGAATGCAAACCCTGTGCTACTCCCTTCCTGTAGAAGGGGAGGACTTTGTGACCAAAACAAAACTTACTTTCAACCCTTTAATCACTCACATGGTGTTCCAGAGAATGGTCTCACATGATTTTATGTCAGGTTGAAATGATGTAACCCAATTCAGACTACCTAGGGTGACAAATATTCAGGTTTAGCAATGCTAGCAATAAAATTCTCAGTATTTTATTTCAGATCCTTGTGGTGGTTAATTTTATTTTTCAATTGGACAGGACTATGAGGTACCCAGATGCTTGTAAAGATCATTCTGACTGTGTCTCTGAGGGTGTTTTGTGGTGAGACTGACACTTAAGTGGATGGACCAGGTAAAGCAGGCTTTCCTCGCTGATACGAGTAGCCCTCATCTAACCAGTTTTCAGATCTGAATAGAACAAAAAGGCTGACCTTTGATTAACAAAATGACAAAATATAATTTAGCTGAATTTAATGCAACAAAACTTGTAGCAAAGGAAGGGACCAAGGGCACAGTAGAATGAAGAAAGGACAGAAGCTGGTTGCTCTGCAGGGTCTTAAAGGAAAGTAATTCTCATACCATGGCCAACCTCCAGCTCAGCAAAACCAGCCACATGACCATTCTTTTATTTGTTCCTGCCAGATGTCATCAGTTTGGGAACACTGAGATGGACTCATTCCCACCCACTCACACGGGGCTCACTTCAAAGAAGATCAGCCAATTTGAATTCTACCTGGCAAAATCATGGATGTTACCTGTTTTCAATGTGCATTTCGTATGATTAACGTAACCATTCAGAAACTTGATTTACCTCAATATCACTAATACTCAGGATGATACAGTTGGAAAATTATCACCACATTAAAAACAAGAATGGCATTATCGAGCACCTACTATGGTCTGGTCTGATGACAAACATGTTAATTAATACTAGAACCCATCCCTCTAAACACACCTTTGAGTACATGCAGCCTAAAAACAGGTGTTCCTCAAGCACTTTCATGTGTCATTCTTGTTCCACTCACCTCAGTGCACATGAATTAACAGAGTAGACAGAAACTGTTCCTACCACCATCCCTATTTTATGAAGAAGAAAACAGAGGCACAGGTTCATTAACTGTTTCAAGACAGTAGTAACATTTTAGAAGCTAGGTCTTCTCACACCAGAGTCTGAGCTCTTAACATTGTAGCGATTTCACTGTTCACAAGAACCAAGGAGGCTGCTGAGAACCTAGACATCCTTTTTCCAGGGCAGGTTTTGTGATGGTTAATTTTATGTATCAACTTGGCAGGATTAACAGCTAGCCATGCTGAAACTTGCCTTAAAACACAGCTGCAGGCTGACTAAAGCAAACAAACCCTTTAGTGAGCCCAGTATATAGTGCATCTTCCTCAGCTCTCCATATAGATAGGGTCGTGATATTTCAGAGGCGCAGGGCAATCAAAGAAAGGTGTATGAAAGTCCAGAATTGACAAGCTTTTCTTCTTCTGCTGACCTTGTCCACCAAGAAGAGGTAGTAAGAAAGAGAAAGAGAAAAGACAAAAATTTATTGAAATGTTATGCACAATATATAGAAAAGCAAACTAATGCATTGACTAGGTCACCTGAGGCAATGATTCAAAACATCCTGTCAAATTGATATCTCTCTCTGCTGTCTGAGAAATTCATGCAATGCACACACTAAACTGGATTGAGATGACTCCTTTTAAGTCAGCACCCATTTCATCAATGTACCAATGGCCTTCACACAGGGCCCAAAAACATACATCAGGACACTCAGAGAGACAGACCTGACTACAACAGTTTTGAAGAACAAAGAGCTTCCACTCAACTTTTGCTCTGTCCCTGTGGCTTTTTACCCTTAATGAACTATGAAGCCAAAACCACAAGAGAACCACAGCACCTGTGGGTGTGGGCAGTAAGGTGGGGGGAGTGAAGGGACAGTATAGGGGAGTGAATGCAATCAGTGAAGCAGGACCGGGGAGAGGGTGGGAGGAAACGTACCAGGTGCCAGGATCAGCCAATAAACACCGTGCATCTTTTCCACTTCAGTCTAGAAGACTCCTCTCAGGCATTTCTACCCACCGCTCCCTGGGGACTGAATATGAATCAGTCACAGCTCAGACATAAGTACTGATCGTACTCCACATATTCCAGGACTCTTCCCAGGTCCATGGATTTCCACCTTTTCATAGGTATTTTATGACACAGGAACTATTCTGAGATAGATGTGTATAGAGAAATAAATAAAGATTTTAATTTTTATAATAAAAGAACCCAAGAAATGTTTTTTGATAAGAATGTAATTATTAAAGCAAATGCAAATTTAATAAAATAAAAATAAACATGATTTGTAAATTTTAATATGGCATAAGGGTAAAAACTATTTAACTGTGAGAAGATAAAAGAATAAATAAATAATATATAACATAATATATAAAATATATAAATTAATAATAAATAAACACAGAAGCAATACATGAATAACATCAGGGCAGTCATCTCTTAGGGACTAATGGCCCAGGAGTTGAATTATGTAACATTTTCTTGCAGAACACTCTGACAAAAGATAAATTCTGTGACTAAAGCAGAAAGAAGAGCCTTTCCCATGACCTAAGTCCTATGTGCAGGGGTGATCAGGCACATTCATCAGTGACACCAGGATCAAGGTGACCGCAGCTCTCAGTCCATGTTGCTTAACTTTTCTTGCAAGGTTATTATTGAAGACAAGGATCTCATGATTTCCACTCGGACAACCTCCCAGGCACAGC
>JAPYXV010006058.1:0-10065 GCA_028533065.1 Trachops cirrhosus | reverse complement strand
TTAGCTATTGTAAATTGTGCTGCTATGAACATTGGGGTGCATAGGTTCTTTTGGATTGGTGTTTCCTCAGAAAACTAAAAATGGACCTGCCCTTTGATCCAGCAATTCCACTGCTGGGTCTATATCCTAAGAACCCTGAAACACCATGCCTCAGGATCTTTACGAGGCTGCAATCAAGCTGTTGGTGGGCTCCGTCATCTGAAATCTCAACTGGGAGGGGCGATGTGCTTCCAGGATGTTCCTCTCCAAGCAGAAGTGCACCAGGTAGAAGATGCCCTTGTTATGGCCCAGCCTCAGACATCACATGGCATAAGTTCTGCCACATTCCATTAGAAGTGAATCACTAAATCCAACCCACACTCAAGGGGAGAGGATTCGGCCTCACCTTTGGAGGAGTATCAAAGAATTTGTGTGAGCTTTGCATAGTGGCAGTACTGTATGTAGCCAATGAGGTTTATCTGAGGTACGGTTACTACTGATTGAAAAGAAAAAAGAATGTGTGGACTTATTTTTAAATCACAACACGTTATTTCCAATTGTCTGCTGTTAAAGCAATACTTTGAGGTATGTTCCATGTAAGTTCTACATGTGCCTTCTCATTCCAGCTTCTCCTCGTGGCTTCTTGTCCAGCCTCGGTCCCACACCACCCACTCCAAATGGGCACAGGAGAGGAATGGGGCCAAGCTGGCTGGCTTAGATTCCTCTGGATTTACCCGGGAGCTGGGGCCACCCTCTCCTAAATCACACAGACATGTGAACCCAACCCAAACTGGCAAGGGAAGGGATGGACATTGGGAGGACACCAAAGGCCACGCCCCTACAGCCACCGGAGGGCTCAGCAAGGGAGTCTGGTCTGCCCGAGCTGCGAGGGCAGGGGCACTCAGTCCAAGTGTCAGCACAGACCTGGGGCTCTCTGGACTGAGACCTGCTGCCGCTGCTGCATGAGCCACCGGGACCGCCAGTGACGCCGAGCAGCTAGCTCGGTGGAGGCTCCCTTCTGCCCCGGCTTCCTCGCATGCTGACAGCCTCCACCTCCAGCAGGGCTTCCCATCTGTTCCTGAAGCGCTGGCCCACAAAGTGGTGTCAACTGAGGGCACAGAAGCAAGTATCTCTTGGGGTGGAAGGGTGTCTCATCCTTCAGCCGACAAGGGCTCTGAGGAAATAGAAACAGCCTGTGGAGCTTTCCCCACCTTGCTCCCACGGTGACCTGTCTCAGGTGGAAAGCACCATCTTCACCTGGAGCGGGGCCTACTTAAGGAAACCAATGGAGGTGGACGGTTAATGACCTATTCCACACCAGAAGAACATGTATGTGTATACGTATACACACACATGGCGTATTTAGTCTAGGGCAGGGGCAGGGTTTCTCGATCTAGGCACTGCTGACATTGGGCCAGATCATTCTCTGTGGTGGAGCCATCCTGGGCTCTGTGGAGTGTTGAGCAGCGTCAGTGGCCTCTACCCACTCAATACCAGGAGCACCCCCACAGATGTCCCCACTGTCCATTTGAGAAAGTTGATTGTAGGACAAGCTCAGTCCCAGGACACCAGCTGGGCAGCATCATAGGCTGGGTTATGCCTGGTCCAGATCCTAATCTGGAAGGATCACAAGGACCCCGTGAGCTGCCTCTGATGGCACGTTTCCCAGGGTAAACATGAAAGGGTGTGTTTTTGTGGTGTACGACCCTGATGGTGGTGTTATGCACACTGAAGTTTGAAGACCACTGAGCTAGATTAAAGGGAGGGATGGAAGGAGATGCAGATGGCTAGGCATCCAAGTCATTACGCTCTGACGTAATTCCGAGGCTGTGGTGTAGTATCTTGGGTGTTCTGCATGCCTGCAGGGTGATGCCTACTGGTGTTTGTTTGTTTAGGGCACAGAGGACAAATTTATTTGGTGAATGTTGACAGCAAACATCATTCAAGAGATACGATCTGGGGAAAGTGCTGGGACAGAGACCTAGGAAGCCTGCAGGGCGGTCTCCCATTGGGGAAGGCGCAGGGCAAGGGGCACAGTGGGCACACCGGGAGCAATGTCCAGCGGCTCAGCACCGTGCAGACGAGCTCTTCAGAGCTGATACAACCACTGCTGGATTCGTACTCTGCCACCAGCACCTCTGCTTCTTCCTGTCATGTTCTCAGCCAGTGTGATGGAACGTGTCAGATGTCAGCGCCCATGGCAGTGGTGTTCCCTTCCTTGTCAAACACCACTCTAAGGCCTTTGACATACTCCTCACAGGTGCCCTGTCCTTGCTCTTGGCCAGTCTGCAGCATGGGCAGGAAGTGCTCCGAGTGCCCACCTTCACATTCATCTCACCACTCTTGGGGTTCCCCAGGACCTCAGCATGGGTGGGGTTCTGACCCAGGGCTCTGACCACATCCCCACACTGGCTGTACAGGATCTTGCCCTCCCCTGTTTGGTCAAATAGCTGGAAGGCCTCCTTGAACTCTGAAGGTCTGGTCCTCAGTGAAGTCACACATCTTGACTGCTTGGTTCTGCCGAAACTTCCTGTAGTAATGACCCCTATTGGTTTTATGAACCTGTGAGCAGAGGCTGTGAGGAGTACAGGGTCATGGTCAATATCAGCTTTCAACTCTGTAGGACAGTGACATGCCTTTGACCTCACCATAGTTCACCACTGGAGCATCTCTCCTGCAAACAGTGAGATATGCCACCTGGTGGAAGAATGGATACACTGACAGCACAGCAGGTAACAGAAGGACCCCTGTCCCTGAGGTTGAGAGGATGACTGAGACTCCAAAGGGTTAGGGCTCAAACCGGGCAGAGAAAAGGGCCTGGCACAGACACTGGAAGGGGAGAAAGGCACGAGGCAGACAGGGAAACTGTCCTGTGTGCTGAGGGACAGAGGATGTGTGGGGTAACAAAAAGGTGGAGGGTGGGCTTGGGGCTCTCAGATGCTAGGCTGAACCCAAGTTTTATCTAGTAGCAACAGCAAGTCACCAAGAAGACCCTTGACAAGTTCTGAGCTGTTTTAGGATGCTAAGATGGGGCTATGGTCTAAGTTGTGCCACCCTCAATTCATTGAAGCCCTAATTCCTAATGTATTTGGAGATGGGAGCTTTAAAGGGGTATAATTAAATGAGGTCATAGGGGTGGGGTCCTTATCCTATAGGATGGGCATCTCTGGATGTGCACACAGTGGGAGACCACATGAGGACATAGGGGGAAGGCACCCATCTGCAAGTCAAGGAGAGAGGCCACAAGAGAAATCAACCCTGCCAGAACCTTGAATCTTGATCTTGGGCTTCCAGCCTCCAGAACTGGGAGAAATAAATTTGTTGTTTAAGCCATCCAGACTGTGGTGTTTTGTTATGAAAACCCATGCTAACCAATATAAATAACAGCTGTTGAGGGAAGAAGCTGAGGGCAAGGACTGCTAGCAGACATGAGACACATAAGAAGTTTCCACCTCTTATACCACTGCTTTGGGATAGGTTTCAACACATGAATTTTGGTGGGGGGGACACAAACCTTCAGTGTATGGCAGAACCAGTTTTATTGCAGTCCAGTGGCCAAGGAAAGGTACAAGTGCCAGTTCAAGGGCCACAGAAACAGATGTCACTTTTAGATGGGAGGAGCTGCAAGATCTCAGGGGAAGGGTATGGAAATAAGGAGTAAACATCTGGGCAGACATCTGAAAACCAACCCACCATATCCTGGTTTTAGGAGTTGAGCTACCCAGAAATGGCTCATGGGAATGACTTTCTGCAGGCCCAGGTGGTTGTCAAAACCTAGATAATCTAGAGCAGGGGTTCTTACCTGGGGTGGTTCTGCCCCAGGGGACACTGGGTAGTGTCTAGGGACATCTGTGGTTGTCACAATGGTGGGGGGTACTCCTGGCATTTAGTGGGTGGGGCCAGGAATGCTGCTCAACACCGCGGAGTGCTCAGAATGGGCTCACCCCAGACAGTGGTCCCGCCCCCAAGTCCGCAGTGCTGCTGCTGAGGGACTCAGATCTACAAGGAGATGGTCGGGGTCCCTAGGGCTGGGGATCTGAGATTAGAGTCTAGAATGGGAGCGGGAGGGAAGCAGCCGAACTGGCAGCAGACCAGGCTCCCTGCCCCAGGTCTGAAGGGAGAGTACCTTACACCACTTCTTGGCCTCCCTGTGGTGGGACGTCACTGGTTACTTTGCCTTTTCTCAATTTCTAATAGCTTTTTTCTGAGTCCTTTTAACTATCAGATGAAAGCTGTTGACTCCCTGCCCTCTCTTGATTCCTATAGACAGTTTTGCCTATAATCCCCTGGGGCTTCACGGGTCCCATGTTAAGAATCCCGCTGGAATGGGGAGATCAAAAATAAATCATTGAAGTTAAATGCCCTGAAGTTAAATCAGTTGGTTAGAGCATTGTCCCTTACACCAAAAGGGTGCAGGTTCGATTCCCGGTCAGGGCACATAACTAGGTTTTGGGTTTGGTCCCTGATGAGGGCACATATGGGAGGCAGCTGATGAGGTTTCTCTCTCTCCCCCTTCCTCTTTCTAAAATCAATAAAGCATATCCTCGGGTGAAGATTTTAAAAAGTCATTGAGGTCAAAGGGCAAATTTTATGCAGCCTAGCCCTGTGTGATGACACATATCCTCTTCTCTCAAGAAATGTAATCAATTCTTTCAAAGGCGTTGACTTCTCCGTGTCGTCACTTAGGCACCTTTACAGACTAAAATCCTGTGGGTGTAAATAAGATGCTCCCTTAAGGGCAAGAAGATGGAGAAAAGTTGAGGATGAGAGTGAGCATTTTGCACAAAAACCGACTTGGAATTCAGAAGGGACTGAAGCTTAGGAACTGGGTGGAGAGCTACGGCCAGTGGGATGGGCCGTGGGGTCCGCAGTCACACCACCTGACTTCCAATCCCAGCTCTGCTCACTGGGGGCCTTGGATGAGTAGCATATTCTTCCCTAGCCTCAGTTTGCTCACCTGTAAAATGGACGCACCTTGCTTCTTGGGATGGTATAACTCAACAAGAACAGATGTGTTACAGTGCCTCACACATGGCAGGAACTTAGAATGTAATCCGTGACTGCCAGATCTTCCAATTTTAAGTAATGACAGAAATTGGGGTTTTGTAAAGTCTCCCAATTTTTAAATGCTTGCAACTAATTCAAACAGACCAAAAACAAAACAAAACAAAACAAACACTGCGCAGGCCAAGAAAGCTGGCGTGAGAAGCAAACATGGTCTGCAGAGCAGGCTGCCCGTCGGAGATCCACTCTGAGGAAAGCCTCCCCTTAAGCACGGAGCTCTTTACCTACTTGTCACTTCTCCTCCCACACTCCACTGGGGGGTGTGAACCAAGCCAGACTGAGATGAAATTTGAGTGCCAAGCAGTTCAAAATCACAACCCCGACCACCAGCTACCCAGCAGTGTTGAGAGACAGGCTCTGTTCCAGCGTCCTGACCTCAGCTCAATTTTCCAGGAGCGTCTCTGACCACTCACGGGGTGAAGTAACATTCGTAATGAGGGTGGCACGCTGTGAAGTGTGACACCCACTGCTAAGTATGGTCACTAAAGACACTCATCAGGGAGGATGTCAAATATATTTTATCGGCAGTAAGGTAAGTTTAATTACTTTATATGTACACATACATACACACCAACAAATTATTTCATTTTCTGGATCACAAGGGTTTTATATTCAAAACATTTACATATTATACATTCATAACCATAATAATTCTGGTTTTTTTAAGAGCATATTTTTATTTTTTAACCATGAAAGCCCATGTGCATTCTCCATGTGAAATGCCCATTTCAGACCCAGAGAGCCCAGAAAACACCCCCACATACTGGAAAGGGGTTTGGTGAACTAAATCCTTGCGCTCTTGAGAAGATGACAGGATTTTATTCCACCCCCCACGCCCGTTCACAACCTTATTTAAAATGTAGTCAGGACTCTCCAGCTCCAAATCAGGACCACCTGGCTCCTCGAGACAGAGCCACTGGGCTGCCTGGCATTCCTGAGGCAGGGATTCCTGAGACTGGTGACAAGACTTTTCTGACCCTTAAGGGTGAGCCAGATTCTGTTTGGCAGTGAAATCTCTGGAATTCTCTTCCATCTTTCTGAACAGAAATATGGTCCCCATGTGGAGGGTGGCTACATATGAGCCCCACTGGTCAGGTGCTTAAGAACTCTGTCTTGATGATATTACTCTGGTTAAACTAAAGAGAAGGCATTATATACACGCCCTCCTAGAAGCGAGGAAAGAACTCCCAACCAGGAACAATTGAATCTCAGTCAATTGACAAAAGGCTGATGTTTCGGAAATGGTTAGGGGTCACGTGAGGTTCCAGCCCTCTCCTGCAGCTTTAGGGGGAAAAACCTCCCCAGGCACGTCTACACTGGTCTAACACGCGCCTCTCTGGTGTCGACAGAGGGAGGCGGGACTAGACAGGCAATCTGAGGTTCTCATGTGCAAGTGCAACAGACATCGAACCGCCAACCATGGATTCAAACAATGACATTCAAAAGTGGAAAGAAGCTGCTGGCTTTTTAAAAACAATCCTTCCAAGGGTCTTAGATATTATAGCTCATTCTGCTCCCAGAGAGCAAAACTCACCGAAGAGTAAATCCTCAATCAATGGAACTGACTTTCTGAAGTACAAAATGCTACAGAATCAAACTGAAGCAAGTCTCAATTTTTAGTCACACAGTGTCAAATGAGGAACTCGGGATACATTAATTTTAAAAGGTAAATGGACAGTGATATACCACAAATGCAACTTACCTTTAAGAGAAAAAACCTGCCAGAGCAAAATATCTACCAAAAAAAAAAAAGAAGTCCAGTTCCCAAAATATTTACAAATGAAGTTTCCAGCTAAAAGAAACCCAGCAACCTTAAAACTAACATATAACACAAGTCCAACAGAAAAGAATAGGCAGATAATTTCTGGCCAATATCTTGGTATAAGAGACAAAACAAGAAAACAATTACCAACCAATGAAACCTTGGGTGGTGCCAAAACCTTTTCCTACCAAGGTTCTACATACTCTATGAGTAAACAGCACATTTCAAATATAAGATGTCATAAACAAAAACACATGCAAAAAAAGAAAGAAATAAACAAGCAAAAACTCTGATTTGTCACAGCTTCCTAATTTTGTTCTGAGTTAGGCAACATCACTTGGTTTTGATGATTAAGCTGTCTTAATGATAAAAAGCTGGTATTAACACAATTAAAAAAAAACAAACCATCTTTTTAAAAAAATATTTATTTTTAGGGAGAGGGGAAAGGAGGGGAGAAAGAGAGGGAGAGAAACATTGACTGGTTGCCTCTCGGATGTGCCCCCCGGGACTAAGCCCACAACCCAGGCATGTGCCCTGGCAGGGAATCCAACCAGAGACCTTCACTTTTCAGGGCGATGCTCAACCAAATGAGCCATGCAGGTCAGGGCCCTCAGAACTACCTTAATCGACTGAAGGCAGTCAAAATGGAGTGCTCCTCAAACTAGCTGGGATAGGTACTATGCCTTTTAATTATCAAAGTATCTACAATATCTTCTGCAGTATCCTTTCAAGATTAAACTTAAAAACATGAAGCAGAAATCATAAAGTGGAGGCAGGCGTAATTTGATCTACAGTCTGAATCCGATGCTGGTACTTAAGACTTGGAGAATTTCACACAGAAAGGGGATATGGGTTCTCTGGGGAAATGGGAAGACTCCCCACACTGGGTTCGGTACCCCATGTCAGTGGCAGGTGGGGTGTGTGTATGGGGGGTGCAAGCTCTGTCTTGGTTTTCCCCCAACCCCATACACTACCATCTTAGATTTGATTCATTTATGTACAGACCTGGCTCTTACAGGGACATCCACAATCCCTGATCTGAAGTTTCGCAAACTTTAATTTACCAATATAAGATGAAAAGAGAATAAATATACGTTTACAAATTCCCTTTCTACACTCTTTCCTTATTTTTCCAGGAGTACTCAATTATTTATCCAGATCAACAGTCTTTGGCCCCTTACCTCTCTCTATAAGCACACAAAAGAACAATGACATTATGTGATAAAATAATTAAAAAAAATCATTTGAAAATGCTTTTAAATTTGATTTATTTGTTCTGATAATTCCAAATATACACATTGGTAGATACAGACAAAAGACAAAATGTTAAAAATTCAGAAACAGCGTATGTTCAGGTGGGAAAAAAATCCTATTAGGAATTTACTTATCCTCCAAAGTTACTTTAACTTTTGATTCTAAAACAGAAAAAAAGAAGATTCAAATTCCAAACTTCAGACATTTGCAATGTATCAAACATATTTGTAATAGGACCTAAGATAGCATAGTTCTGTCATTTGAAAAATTTTCCTTAAAATATACTTAGTATACTAAAATATACTTAAGCCAAGTTTCCAGTGGCAGTCCAGAGCCGCCACACAAAATTACCTGCCAAGAAATTCCCTCATTCAAGCCCTAACATGTTATTTTCGCCTCACTGGGATGGGTCTTCAGAGAAACAACTGCAATCACATTCTAAGAGGAAGACTTGTATGCCTTGCTATTCAGGGTCAACTTCCTGCCAGTCTCACCCAGGAATAAATGAGGAGCTGCTTAGACACTTACTTACCAGGACCGCTTCAAACCCAGCTAGAGGTTCCCACACGCCCAGCCTTCCTGGATGTCTAGTGCAATGCTGCTTTTGGGTGAGGTGGTGGGAGTCCATTCAGAGGCGTGCACTTAGCTCCCTAGACAAGGACACTTCTTCCCAGCAGCTTGTGCTCCTCCCACCTAAGCTCAGGGGACAGAAGGGCCTTGGCAGGTGATGTTCCCTCTAGAAGGGTCTGAAGACCTGAGGGCATGGGGGAGGGGGGCGGCGTGTGGCAGGCAAGGGAGGCTGGCCTGGGAGCAGCAGGACCACTCTGACTCTGGTTGAAGCCACACCTGACAGGGCAGGGGACCCCCAGTCAGGGGTGTAACAGGTGGCCTTACGTCTGCCAGCACGCCCCACGGTCGGTGTGGGCTCCAGCGCCTTTCCCAAGCTAAGCATTGCCTCTGGCAGAGGTTTTCGACTTATGATTGCAATGTAAGAAATATTCCGATCCAGATCCATGGTTATCAACTTTAAAAGCCAAGAAAACCTACTCAAAGTCCTCTAAGAAACAAACTGTTGTCTTCGCTTTGGCAATTCATGAAACAAGCTGTGTAAATACTGTTGTCCAAATACTCCCATAAAGTTAGTACTCAAAACCATGTCACCTAACTAGTTTTTCCATGGCACATCATATGAGAAATGCATACTTTAAAAAGCCGCTGAAGGTTCCAAGCAAAAGTCACTTCCCTCAAAAGAGAATGTCTAGTTAACTTAAAATCACTCAGATAATCTCATTTCAAGGTTTTGTGAGACTGGGCTTTATTCTGCTATGATTCCCGTATTTTAGTTTTAGTTAAGTCTACTCTTAGAGAACAAGACATGCTCCCCTGGTCAAGACTAAAGACCAGGACTTCCGGCCAAGATGGAGGCATAGGTAGACGCACTGTGCCTCCTCGCACAACCAAGAGAGGGACAACAACGATATAGAAACAAAATAACAACCAGAACTGACAGAAAATTGAAGTGTATGGAAGTCGGACACCCAAGGATTTAAAAATAGACACTTTCATCCAGACCGGTAGGAGGGGCGGAGTCCGACCAGGCGAGGGACACGGAGCAGAGAGCTGAGCACCCGGGGCAGCACAAGTCCGCAGCAGGCAGACCCTGGGCGCACAAGCAGCAGTGGCTGGTGGGCTCCAGCCAGGGGGTGGCGACCGGCAGACCTAGCAGACTCTGGGCGCACAAGCAGTGGTGGCTGGTGGGCCCCGGCCAGGGGGTGGCGACCGGCAGACCCAGCGAGGCGGCCATTGTGAAGCAGGGCACTGCACGCAACTCAGAGTCCCAGCACCAGGAAATGGAGCTTTCGGTCACTGACTGAAAAGGAAGGTCCCACGGGGTGCACAGGCCCACCCACACCGGAATTGGTGCCAGAGGGGCCCGGTTGGCTTGCGGAAAGTGGCGGAAGGGTCTGGGGTCCTACAGAAAGCAGAGCAAGCGCCATTGTTCCTTC